>BSBK01005014.1:3155000-3395000 GCA_027943335.1 Chamaecyparis obtusa
CTTGGAAAGGAAAGAAGATATCTAATAGTTCCTCTAATGACTATGAATCTATCTTGTATGTAGAAGGAGAAAAGTAGGAATTACAAGCATTACTTTCTAAAAGATTGCTTAGAGGGAAAGGTAAATATAAGGATAAATATCCTTTTACATGCTTTAAATGCAATAATATTGGAAATGTTTCCTTGAGATGACCTAAAAATGTTAGGAAGGAGAAGCCAAGAAGATTCAGATAACAACAAGAAATTATTCTACTTAGGTGAGAAAGGTGTTATCGATGAGGAATCTTAGGGAAGAGATGAAGAAGAAATTATGTTTGTTATAGTTGTCCCACCTTAAAATGGACACACTCCTCATTTAAGACCTTTTATCTCCCATCTTTTATAGACTTTTTTTACCATGGATGGATTCATGCTTAGTTCCCTTATTCTCTTATTTAGTCATGTATTCTCCCTTTTCAACTATGTAGTAACTGAGACATTTGGACTAGATCCCTATGGGCAAACCCTTGAATAGGTTTACCAAGTTGGCTTGTTCCTCGAGGATTGTGATCCTCAAGCCCAGTGATGTCTGAGGGATTTAATTCTCAAAATATGGTGACCTTGTTGGCTCGCTTTGTTTTCTTTCCCATAAACTAGTATAAAAGGAAGCCTAAGCACCTCATTTTGGGAACACTCAAGAATAAGAAAAAAATAAAGAATGAAAATTATGCAAGTAATAAGAAGAAAAGGAGAGGAAAATTTGATGATATCATTCATGTTTTCCCTCTCGGGTCAACAAGAATAGTTGCATAAACACACATTAACTGATAAACATGAACACAGGAAAGTATTGCAATTCGGTAAACATAAAGTATTTAGAAAACCAAATCATAAATCGTCCTATTCCCAATCTGAGCAAAGTATACATAAAGCCTCCGAAGGGACACGACCGAAACGTCGCGTCGTAACGGTTCACACTCTCGGTGCTAACCGCCAAGATTAACATAACTTAACATAAGTTTATTACATAACTCCCGTACATACAAAATATACCGAAAACATCATCCCCCCCATAAAAGAAGTCAGCTCCGACGACTGACAAAAGAAAACATAGACAAAATGGAGCCTATTACAAATTACTGAGAAGGGGGCATAGGAAGCATCCCTGAAGATGAGGGTCCAGCTGGTGCTGGTGCTGAAGCAATCTGGGCTCGCAACTCATAGACCTGACTCGTCCGGGTCTGCAAAGCCTGCTCTGCTCGCATCTTCAGTTCCATCGCTGTCCGAACCATGCTGGCTGCCTCTAACACTGCTTTCTCCTTTGCATCCGCAGCCTCCATAGCTGAATTCAAGCGAGTCTCCAATAAATCCCGCTCTGCCCGTAGTGTGTCCAACTCTGACCTCATGGTGCTCCGCTCAACCTCCCAGGACTCCCTCTCCTGAACCACTACTGTCTCCAAGGCTGTGAGATGGGAAACTGCCTCCTCCCGAGCTGCCTCAGCCGCCAAGCCCGTAGCCTGATGCACTGAAGAAGCGTGCTCCGAGCGTCTGAGAGTGAAGTACTCCTCTCGAAATGCCTGCTCCAATTCCCGAATAAGACCCTGCAGTCGGCTCTCTCCTGCTGGCACCCGAAGAGCCCAATCCTCCAACATAGTGAGAGTCTCCTTTGTAGGCCATCCCCGAGCCTCAAAGCACTCGACGAATGCTTGTGGACAGCTAACCCGTACAAATGTCAAAAGGCGCTCCAACTCTTCAGCAACCTTCTCCTGGCCCTGAAGCTCTGTTGAGGCGACGACCCGCTGGCCTGCAGCAGCTACATCCGCCAAGTACTGCTCCCATACTGTCTGCGCGGTCTCCCTCAGTGGCATCGCCCTCTGTGACTCCTCCCAAGCCTCAACCGGCTGTCTCTGCTCCTCCACAGGATCAGGTCCTTCACACATCTCACTCCCTTCTGCTGGCTCCTCACGGGGTGGCGACATCATTGTATCCAAATCAACAATCTCTACTACTGCTCTGTCAAGCGACAGGGAACTCGGGGCTGCCATGGCGATGGGAGACATCTTGAACTGCGCGAGCCAAGAAAACACTCGAGAGTTCGGGTCCCCAACCCCTGTCGGCACCGTCTGAGGTGGCGCCTCCTCCAATACCCCTGGCGCAACCCGCACAAACGCCTTAGTGCCCACAACCTCCAAAGTAACCTGCTCTGAGCCTCGAGCACCATCTCCGCTAGTCTGTCCTGCATCAGCTGGCTGAACTGTAGGTGGCTCTAAAGTCTGGCCTGTCGGGTGTAATACTACAGGAGCCCGGAGCTCTCCGAACGGTGGTACTGGTACGGCCTCTAATGTGGTACCGGATGGTACAGAGGGCCCCGCTGCAACAGTCACCGAGGGTGCGGGTGGTGTGAATAAAACAAGAGGTGGTGCACTCTCAGTCGGAGTCGAAACTGGTACAACCCCAGATGGTGAAGTCAGTGCCTCTGTGTCGGGAGTGTCCGATCCGCCTACTGCCTCACTCTCACTGTCTTCCTCCTCCTCTGAGTCCTCACTGGACTCCTCCCGTCCACTGTCCACATTCTCCCCTTCCGACTCAGAGAGGGCCTGACGCTTCCTCTTCAGTCCTGTCTGTACCCCTCCAGCATCCAAGTGCCGCCAATGAAAGATGAGAGGCTCTCCCGTCGCAATGTCCACCGGCTGTGGCCTCAGCTTCTCCGCCGGAATCTGTTCTCGGGCAGCATTCAGAAACAACCCTATGGCAATATGGGGCATGTAAAACGTCCTATGCTGTAGAGTCATAAACTTGTACAGCCTCTCCGCCATCACTGAAGCCCAATCATATACTGTCCCCTGGCGGATCCCGTTCATGAAAACCAAATGTGTAAGGGCAATCTCGGATGCCCTACTCGCCCCGGTCAACCTGCTCTTCACGATATCCATCAAACATCGCCATTCACCTGGGGCCACAAATGATTTTTTAAGTCCTCGATTCCGGGAAGAAGAGCCAAGTAATGACTAGAACTCCTGCTAAGACAAATTTCTTGAAACCAGCTTAATATACTTCTCCTTGTCTTCTCTGGTCAGCTTCCTCGGCTTCAAGTCAATTTTCCTGCCTTGTGTACCAGGAATACCAAACACCCTCGAAATCTCTCGAGCTGTGAATGAAATCTGAATCTCTGTACCACAATATTTCAATGTACTCCGTCGGCTGAACCGGTCAAATGTATCAATCATCCCCCTCAGAGGACCCTCGTACTCCTTAATGGAAGGCAACGGCATCTGTATTGCCCAATGAACTCCGGCCCGCCGAATCTGTCCCTTCAAGAAATTGGTATCCGGAGTCTGCTCCCACCATGTACGGCATTCCACTCCGCTCAGCCCTTCAAATGTCACAGTCTTCCAGGTGACTTCTTTTTGGGCCTGCTGCGGACGGTGCTTCTGTTTCCTGTCCATGCTTCTGGAATGTGAAACCCTTGGTCTGCTACTACTGGCTGGTTTGGAAATTTGCAATTTTTGTCTCCAAAAACTCTGCTGTTGCCTTGAGCTCATCCTTCTGTACTGTGTAATAATGGTTCGTAACTGATTTTTGAAATACTTCTGTCATACAAATCAACTTCCTTCAGCCAATGTACTTTTTCCAATATGCAAATATGTAGCAGCTGCAGGTCTCATCAACTGGTCACACTCTCCAAGGGTTGATAACTAAACCGACTGGGGGTCTAGGGGGCAACGCCCCCAGCGGGGTCGAGGGGCAGCGCCCCCGCAGGGTCCTGGGGCAGAGCTAATTTAGCACCTTCAAAGTCTATGAAACACACTAATTTTATGATTTTCGTATGCTCCCATGCTCTTTTCTGCAAACCGCTTATGTTTCCCTTACTTCCTGCTCATGCCCTTCCCTTCGGTACCATTTGTTCTTCAATATGAGCTGCTTTGTTTTGTCGTCGTTTTTTTTTGTTTTTTTTTTTTTTTTTTAGTATACCATATGAATTTCCTCTTTCATGCTTTCCCTTCACACGCCCCAATGCTATGTACGGCAATCCCAAGTCTTCCTTAGACGCAATGAAAGATAATGTGTACAGACGTCTTTGCCAAAAAAAAATTGAACTCTTATATACTATAGGGCCGTACGGACCCTTACGACATATATGCAACTTAACTGTTATTTGACGTACTCACTTCCTCATGCTGTACGATCCTGAATGCCTTCACGTTTTGTTTTTCTTTCTTGCACGTACGGTCCATGCAATGCGGCAGGCTACATCCGTACGGCTCCGTACGGTCTTCAGATTTGATATTACGAAATTATACCCTTTCCATACGGTAATGTACGGCACTCAAAACCGTACGGTGATGCACGGTCTACTCCTCCAAAGTGTACGGTGCCGTGCAACAAGTCCTTATCCGCACACGCCAGTTGGTCGTACGGCCAAGTTCCATAGCAATTTCCTCTATGCCTGGCGCCGTACGGGTTTTAATAATGCTGCAATAATGTCGTACGGTGCTAATATACCTGCCGTACGGTGTTAAAACATTAAGATGCATGTCGTACGGTACCGTACGGACATGTTACTCTGCACTTTTTTTTTTTTTTTTTTAAATTTTATTTTTTATATTTTTTTTTTTTCAATTTTTTCAACTTTTCAATTTTTTTTTTTCAATTTTCAATTTTTTATTTTTTTTTATTTTTTTTTATTTTTTCAATTTTCAATTTTTCAATTTTTTTTTTTTTTTCAATTTTTTTTTTTTTTTTTTTTAATAATTTTTCTGAATTTTCTAAGTACCCGACGCTCGCGGTGTGGCCGTCGATCGTTCATGATAGACTTTCAGTTTCGACCCGTTCACCGCGTCCGAAATTTCCCGTCCGTCGAGGGTCCACAGCTTCACAGACCCATTGGCAGCCACCTCTCGTACTTTGTAGGGCCCAATCCATTTTACTTTAAATTTTCCAGGCTTGATTTCATTTCGCCCGTTGTATTTTAAAACCAATTGGCCTGGGGTAAACTGCATTCGTCGGAGATGCTTATCGTGCCAAACCTTCCTCCTTTGCTGCGTCGCTTCAGTGGCCCATTGTGTCAAAGCCCATTTTTCATCCAACTTGTTTAAGAGATAGAGTCGTTCCCTCAGACTCTCCATATCCCCCAATTTATTCTCGATGGCAATCCTCAGACTTGGAACCATGAATTCCACCGGTACCACGGCCTCCTGTCCATACATGAGTTGAAAGGGCGTCTGTCCGGTGGTCACCTTGTAAGACGTCTGATAGGCCCATAGTACCGAGGGTAGCCTCTCTTCCCAATCCTCGCCCTCGACACCGCAAGATTTGTAGATTACGCCGACCAGGATCTTGTTGGTGGCCTCTGCCTGACCATTTGCCCGGGGGTAGTACGGGCTCGAGAACGTGTGAAAAATTTTAAACTCTGTAGTCAGGAGTTTGATCACGTGGTTGACGAAATGGCCACCCCTATCACTTGTCAACTGAAGCAGGATGCCATATCTCGTTATTATCTGCTCATAAATAAACTTAGCCGTGCTTAGAGCAGAGTTATCCGTCAGTGCTCGAGCTTCCACCCACTTGGTCAAATATTCCGTCGCCACCACAATGTATCGGCAGCGTCGAGCACGGCTGGGCTTCAAAGGCCCCACAAAATTCAGTCCCCACCGTTCAAACAATTCTTGTGCATGAGAAGGGTTAAGTGGCATGTAGTCTCGTTTGAGAGGTCTCCCTGCCCGCTGGCATGTGTCACAGCCGACGACCCACTCCCTGGCATCATTGTACACCGTCGGCCAACATAAGCCTGCCAACAAGACTTTTCTGGCGGTGGTGTCGGGGCCCATATGCCCTCCGGCAGGTCCCTCATGAGCTTCTTTCAACACTCTCGGAACCTCTTCCTCCATTACGCAACGCCTCAATATTTGATCTGGACCCATTTTGTACAGCAGTCCGTTGATAAGCTGGAAGGTTCTGCTCCTCAGAACCAATTTTCTACGCTCTCCGGGGAGCATTCCTTCTGGAAATCGGGCCGTGGACAGGTACTCACCGATACTTGTGTACCACTTCGGTAGTATGGCGATGTGAAACAGGTGAGTATCTGGAAAGTCATCGTTTATTCCTACTGGAGGCTCGCTAGACTTAATTCGAGACAATTGGTCCGCAATCACATGACTACGTCCTGGTCGTACAACAATTCTGAAGGTGAATTCTTGAAGGAGCAGCAACCACCTGCTCACCCTTCCCTGAATGATGGGCTTGTTAACCAAGTACATCAAAGCCTGGTGGTCCACGAAGAAAGTAAACGGCGTCGCCAATAGGTAGTGCCGAAACTTCTGAACCGAGTAGACCATTCCGAGAGCCTCTCGCTCTGTAGTGCTGTAGTTCTTCTCCGCCCTCGAGAGTAACCGACTTGCAAAATAGATTGGGTGATCCAGCCCATGTTCGCCTTCTTGTGCCAGGGTGGCCCCGATGGCGTAGTTTGACGCATCCACATGAACATGGAACTCTCTGTCCCAGTTCGGAAATGCCAAGATGGGGGCTGCCAACAGTCTCATTTTTAAGTCCTCGAATGCCTCCCCTTGCTCCTTCGCCCAGATGAACGGCTCCCCTTTTTTCATAAGTTTATCCATCGGGTATGAAATCCGGGAAAAATTCTTTATGAACCGTCGGTAGTACCCGATATGGCCCAAGAATGACTTGACACCGGTTACGTCACTGGGAGCCTCCATTTCAATTATCACCCGGACCTTGTCGGGGTCCGTCTTCAACCCTTCCTTACAAATGATGTGTTCGAGCAGCTTCCCCTGCGGTACCATGAAACGACACTTCTTCAGGTTAAGTGCCAGACGTGCCTTCCGGCACTGCTCCATGCACTCTCCGAGTGCTACAACGTGTTTGTCTTGGCTACTGAAAATGGACCAGTCATCCAGAAATGCTTTAAAATTCCCTCTCGACATCTTGTTAAAGATGTGCAGGATGATTCTCTGAAAAGTTGCAGGTGCATTACACAAGCCGAAGGGCATCCGGTTGTAGGCGTACACACCATCTTCCACTACAAAGGTGGTTTTTAACTTGTCCTCCTCTGCAATGTATATCTAGTTATATCCTGAAAACCCGTCCATGAAGGAATAGATCTCATGGCCTGCCACCTCCTCGAGTATGCTGTCTGTGAAGGGTATTAGGAAGGGATCCTTAATGGTCACCGCATTGAGACACCTAAAGTCTACGCAGATGCGGATTTGGTTAGCCTCTTTCTTCTGAGATATCACGATTGGTGACACCCACTCACTTGTGTCTACTCGGAAAATTATCCCCGCGTCCAGCATCCGCGCAATCTCGGTCTCCACCCTTGCAGCATAGTTTTTGTTCATCCTGTACGGCCTCTTCCGCACAGGTTGGGCTTCAGGAACCAAAGGGATGCGGTGCACGCAGAGCTCCGGAGGTACGCCCTTCAGGTCTTTATAATTCCAGGCAAACACATCCTTATACTCTGTGAATATTTTGAAGGCTGCCGTTTTTAACACGGGATCCCAGTCATCTCCCACCAGGATAGTCTTGGGATTCTGCTCGTCCCCGAGATTTATTGTTTCCAATTTTGCCTCTTTGTATTGGATAGTTTCTCCCTCCGAGAACACGTGGGCCGGACTTACTCTCATCTGGGCTTCCCCCTCTGTACATTCTGTGTACTCCGGAGGGAACTCGTTCGTGTTCTCTTCCGGAGGGAACTCATTCCCAATCTCTAGTATATTGCACGATGGCTGAAATACCTCGTAGTCACGCATTTGCCAGTGAAAGAGACCATCTAGTGAATCTGTATCTCCTTCTATCTCGAGTACCCCTTCATCATTCGGTTCCATAGTTTCTTCCTCTCCATCCATCCCGCCACCATCGGAATCTGAGTCGGACACCATTTCCTCTCCAACCATTTGTGTGGCAAGGTCTACCACAAATTTCCTCCCCCCTTTTTCGAATGCGAGGGTGTTCTTCTTTCAGTTGTGATTGGCTCGGGCTGTCACCAACCACCCTCTACCCAATATAGCATCATACCCCTTCTGCTTGAGAGGGATTACGACGAAGTCTAAGGTGAAAGGCTGGGTTCCGATAGTCACCTGCTGTGCCATCAGCGTACCGAGTGGTTTAATACCGTGCTGGTCGGCCCCTAACAGATTGAAGGTTGGTGGCCACAGCGTCGGTTTCCCCAAACTCTTCCAAGTTTCCTCCGGAAGGACATTGACGCCCGACCCTCCGTCAACGATGGTGTTCATGAGGATTTTACCCAGGATACCCATTTCTACTACTGCCAGGTTCCGTCCATGGTTTATTGACAACGTCATCGGGTCAGCTGCACAGCCGCCTGGGATCTCCGTTCGTTCCACCGTCGTAGGTGGCATGTTAGGCCCTAGGAATAGAGCTGTTTTTAGGTGTGGCATGGTCTCCAACAGGTCCTTGACCTTCACGGGTATTTCCATTTGCAGTATCTGCCGTAGTATGCTTTGCTCCGCCAATTCTCGGTGAGAAGTGCCAGCGTCAGCAGGTTCCTTCCGGTCCTGTATCTCTTTTTCGATCTCGGCCCTCGCTTGCAGTACCCTCTGTTTCTCCGTCGGAGGGTGTGGGTACGTGGCCTTTTTGGCTTGGGCGCTGGTGACTGTCAAGACCTTCTCAGTACCTCTACGTTCCAACTCCAGGATGTTACAGCCGGGCTTCGGACAATTAGCATCCTCATGGTCGCCCGGTCCGCACCACCGACACAACTTCTGTGGAGTCGCGGCCTCCGTCTGACAATCACGGGCAAAGTGGCCCCACTGATTACAACTCCGACATTGTATCATGGGTCTTCCCTTAGCATCATATTGGATCCGGGGCTTATTCTCATTGTTGCCTCGGCCTCCGCGGCGGTTGTTTTTATACCCACCCGATGATGTAGCATTTTGTTGTCCACCCGTACCAGACATGGAGGGTTGCTCCTGCGCATAGAGTACTTGTTGATTTCTCGCCCTCAAGTTATAGGGACATTCTTTGAGGGAATGTCCTGCGATCTGGCAGATATCGCAAAAGGCTTTTTTCGGACAAGACCCTTTTGTGTGGCCTGCCTCCTTGCAGTCCGTACACCACACTGTATCTTCTTCGGCTTTGCTAGTACTTCCTTTGGCGGCTTTAAGTTCTCGCATCATCCTCTCAAGGTCTTTTTGCAATGCGAGCACTTTTTTGCTCGACCCGTCCTCACTACTTTCCATCTCTGAATCATCATTAGAAGATGACCTTGTCTTCTTCGAGGTCTTATATTCGCTCTCAAGATCCATTGCTCGGTTATATGCATTACTATACGAAGTAGGCGGCACTATCTTCATTTTCTTTCGGAGGGATGTTTTGAGTCCCTCCATGAACCATCTCTTTTTCAATTCATCCGCTGGGGCCGACTCCATTTTTCCAATGAGTTCTTTGAGTCGTCGGTCGTACGCACAGACAGACTCATTCTTGGCTTGCTTCGTGTTGTAGATCTCCGCCAATATTTCATTATCATCCCGTAACAATTGAAACTCCGTCTGGAAGGCCTTTTTGACATCGTCCCATGTCGTGAGCCTTGTTTTGTCAACGTTCGAGTACCAATCAATGGCACCCTCCCGCAGTGTTGCAGGGAACTGACGGATCCATTCGTTCTCGTCAGTTACCCCGTGTGCAGTCCATATCGTTTCACACGTTCGACAGTGCCGAACTGGATCCTCCTTCGATTGCCCCGTAAATTTTGGTAACTTTTGCTTATTCACCGCCATGGTTGGCCACAGTGGAGGTGGTGCACTGATACCACTCGTGCCCACACCTCCCTGAGTGCTGTGGGTAGTCTGGACTTGTGGTACTTGTCCTTGCGGTAGTTGCTGGGCTGGTGGTACTTGCCCTTCTCCTGGCACCGTACCGTGTGGGGTTCTCGGTTCCAACGGAGGGTTTGCTGGTGTGCTCGTGCCACCCTCTGCAGTATCACCCTCTCCGCCGGTTTGATTCTCCGCGCTTGGTGTACGGAGACCCACCTCAAACCGTACTCTCTCCTCTTGGAGAAAGGCTCTTCTCGCCCGTGTCTCCTCAAGTAACTCTTCCCGACTCCGCACTCTCCGTTCCGGAGAAGTGAACTCTTCTTCGGCTTCTGCACCCTCCGTACCACTTCCGAGGTCCCCTTCGGGCAACCCTCTGGCAAGCTAGTCTTTGGCAAGTTGCCTGAGCCTACACCGACGTTCACGTTGCTGTGCGGATATCAAAGCCTTTTGTGCGGCTTCCCCTTCGTCATCTATCACTTTTTTATTTCGATCTTTATTTAAATTATTGGGCATCAAGACAAACTATACACATTGCTCAATCAAAAAGAACACTTATTTTTTATTAATTCATGTTGCTTTACAACATTCTCAATTGAACTACAATGGAATTTTTGTGTTCCGTTCCCCTTTGTTTCAAACTTCAACAACTTTACTGTTTGTCATTTCCTTCCTCCCGACGGTGACGAAGATGCTCTCGGGCGTGGAATGCACGGAGGATCTCCTGGCGGCGGTCCTCACGGTCAATTTCCTCTTGCCGAATACGTCGTGCGAGTGCTTCTTGTGCCAACAACCGTGGAAGTTGGTTCAACAACCGATTCGCTGCAGGGTTCGCCCCAATCGCGTCCCACACTACGCCTGCAGGGATGTCTCCGTTCGTTGCCTCCCTTCGGACGTGAGTTTCAAGAGCTACTTGAAACAAAATTCGGAAGTCACGTGCCAGATTATCCTCTCCGTCGTACAACTCGGTACGGGCTTCCTCGGCTTCTGGGTTTATCGCACTAACGGGTAAGCCCATTATGCCTACTCGCCATCCGGGTATGTCTAGGCAACGGCGCCAGATGTTTTCCCTCTCGGGTCAACAAGGATAGTTGCATAAACACACATTAACTGATAAACATGAACACAGGAAAGTATTGCAATTCGGTAAACATAAAGTATTTAGAAAACCAAATCATAAATCATCCTATTCCCAATCTGAGCAAAGTATACATAAAGCCTCCGAAGGGACACGACCGAAACGTCGCGTCGTAACGGTTCACACTCTCGGTGCTAACCGCCAAGATTAACATAACTTAACATAAGTTTATTACATAACTCCCGTACATACAAAATATACCGACAACAGTTCAAGCATTCAAGTCTTCAAAGATTCAAGGATCCTTTTTGGGCATCTTTCCTCTTCAAGATCTAACATATCATTGGTCATCAAGGGAGGAGATCTACATTGACCCAATCATCATATTATTCACTTGATGCACACTTACATCCATGGCTCCATGAAGTGACTTTTTTAGATCCATATAATTTGTGGATATTTCCTATATTGCATGTTCAAGATCAACATACAAACACAAAAAAAATCCTTATTGACAAGGATTTCTTCAAGAAAGGTGAATATTTACACTTTTCTTCTTTCATTTATACATTTAAATTCAAGGTTGATTCTTGAATCTAGGTCTTGACCAAGGCAAGCCCTTATCAACCCCAACTTGAAAACCTAGTTTTTGGTATGTAGGAGTAGGATCTCAGAATTGCGAGTATAGATCTGGAAGTTACAAATAGAGATATACTAGAATTATTTGGGTTGAATTAAGTAAAGTGCTTCAAGAAAATGGTGACTTGGTCAACATGTTCCCAATACCTTGATATTTTTAGCATTTTTTGTGTTTTCAGCCATGATCACAGATCCACAGTCGGTAATTTAGCCCTAGGTCTAGAATAGAATTTTAAAAAGAAGAAAAGAATATTCATTTTCATACTTCAAGTTGAGTACCTCATTATCCATTTCACATCTTATTTTAGATCTATTTTCACATCTTAATTGGGTTGATTGCTTACATTTATCACCTAGAGCTCTATTTCTTATCTTGCTAAATTAATTAGTTTAATTCCAAAAGTAAATTTACAAAACCTTAATCAAATATTACATTGCATGAAAGAGGAATCACTTGTGTACTTCCTTATTATAGTTTGGGTTTAGCATTGGCATCCCTTTATCTCCTTAGGTTTGGCTAATATAACTTAGGTTATATTGAGAGTTACATCTAAAAGCCCATCTTTCTCTTGTATTTCTAATGTTATTGTGGAAATGGTTAATTAATGAACACATTACACATAGTTTACATTACTAAATTTATCAAAACCATTTTTAACCTTAAACATTTTAGTGAACCTAACATCATATACCTCATTCTTGGAGTTAGATCCCTTTGTTTCCCTTTTTTCATTGGTCATTTACTTTCTTTTGGTAAACCCAATTTATTACAACTACCTCTTGAATTTGGAGTTAGATCCCTTGATCTCCTTTTATTTTTTCCCATTGATGAATCCTATCTTGGAGTTAGATTTAGCTATATGTGTGTGGTTAGATCTTTCTTTTCTCTTTATTACATTGATAATTGTGTGGTTAGATCTCATTAGAGTTTTCTTTTTTTTTTGTCCTCTTTTATGAGCTTTATTACACTAAGTTTCCACTCTATAGAACTTCTATAAAATTTTACAATAATTTAAGTGTTTGTTTGCCTAATCATTCACTTCCTTCGAGTTTTCTTCCTACCTCCATACCTTCCTCATTACCCTCATACAATGTTGTCCCTTTCACACATTCCAAACCTCTTCCCATTTCTTCTAATCCCCTAGAAACATCCTTGAATTTCCCTTTGTCTTCCTATAACTTTCCTACTACATCTGATATGTCTATTCCTACAATTAGGTCTTCTAATCCTTCCACTACTAGCTTAGTTCAAACTATCACTGGTTTACAATAACAAGTAGCTCAATTAACTCTATACAAGTACACCATCCCTACATGTGATATTTCCTATCTCCTTGGCTAGATATCCTTCATGCTATTATCCCACAACATATGGAGATACCTCCTCTTGAGACTTATAATGGTAAGGGTGATCCTGTGATTCATGTTAAGACTTTCCAAACTATATGTAGTGATTTTTTTCATGACTTTACGCTCATGGCTAAGTTGTTCACACATGATTTTAGGGATAAATCTTTGAAATCATATTTCTTTTTACCTCCATACTCTATTAATTCCTTTCAAATGCTTGCTAATGCCTTCATTCAATAATTTCAAAATAACATTGGCCCTCAAATTTCTTTAATTGATTTAATTCATTTACAGAAAAATGTTAAATAAAAAGTTAGTGAATTTATTGGTATATTTAAACATGTGTATGCTCAAATTTCTTATCATGTGCCTGATCATGATATTCAACGCATTTTTATTTCTAATTTGTAAAATAAAATTAGAGATAAGATTCTCCTTACTAGGTATACTTCATTTTCACATCTCTGCAGAGTGTTTCACCACTATTAGTTTCAAGTGAGCCAAATTCAAAGCTCTTCTCCAATGGTTCCTATTAATGTGGATAAGAGTGATTCCACCATTAATCAAAATAAGTTCTCTAAGCCTAACAACTACATAAAAATTCACAAGTCAACAAACATAGTTTATGATCAAGTGGTTGGTACATCCAAAGGTACGATTACTTTTTCCTATTTGTATCATCTTAATTATAACTATACTTCTTTATAAAAACCATTACATGTGGTGATGATAAAATTAATTAGTTCCAACATTATTAAACTTCCTCCTATCCATCCTATTAACACTAGGAAACCAATACCTAAGTCATTTAATCAAAATTATTTTTGTCAATACCATCCTCAACCTGGTCATAATACTCAAAAGTATTATTATTTGAAGAATTATATTCAAAACCTTATTTATTCCAATGCTATATATATTGATGTTGTGGTTAATAGTATGAATAATTTCGTAGCACCTCCTAACCATAATTTGCATATTTACACCAATCCTTTTCCTTCACATTCATGAAATATCATTAATCAACCTTCTTCTCCAATTACCAACATTAGTTATGATGATAAGGTAGAAGAAGCTAATCACATGGTTAATCATGTTGAGTCTCAACCTCAACCTTCACCTATATCTTCATCTCATATCACCTTTTATGACTCTGATATATTTAAAGCACCTAATGGCCCTCTTTACATTACTACTAGGGTTTCTCATATCACTCCTCATGGTATTTTGATTGATCCCTCTTGCGATGTGAATGTTATCACCAAGGAACATATTTTTAGTTTAGGATGGCATAAGAATACCTATGATACATCTAGTATTTTGATTAAAAAATTTAAATGTTTTCTTTATCTCCCTCAAGGTTCTATTAATCTTCCTATCACTATTGTTGGTAAGGTTTTTTATACTACCTTTGTTTTCATTCCTACTTCTAATCAATTTCAGGATAAGCTTGGAATACTATGGATTTCTTCCATACAAACTATGGCCTCTCCTATTCATAAGTGCATAAAGTTCCCCCACAAAGGAGAAGTTATCACCATTAATCATTTCATTTGCAAAAATTCACATCCTTGAGATTGCACTGATAAAGATTTCTTTTGGCCATCTCTCCCTCAAAAATTTCCTTACCATCTTGATCATCTCTTTTGATGCTATCAATGTTACAAGGTAGAAAATATTCTTGAGCTTAACCTTCCTGAGGATACTTCTCTCATAGCTATCTTACCTACCCCATCTAGTCCTCCGCCTATTATTCCTCAACCTGTAGTTTTTTCATCCCCAAAACCTATGATTATGGAATATAATCCTTCACGTTTATCTCGTAAAATCATTTGTAACCAGCATGATCATCATTTTTATAATTAATTCCAAGCTAAGGCTAAGGATGGTGCCCATTCTTCTTGCATGATGTCTTTCTGTGAATGTTTTCCTTCCTTGGATCAACCCATGCTTGAGCCTTTAAAGGAAGTTAATCAGAATAATAATATGAAAAAGGATAAACCTGAAGATTCTTTTTGTATCTTAGATTCTATTAATCTTGATATGGAAGATACTCTTGATGATGTTTATAATGCACATGTTAGTAATGATGAATATGTTAATATTGATATAGATTATCAGGGTATGTGTAGGATCATGGTATACCAAACTATGGCCTTAAGTGGCCATGAAAAATAAAAAAATTAGGGTAAGTCAACGTGACGTAAAACATTGAACATCTTATGAACCTTATGTGAAAAATTTGTAAGAATAGAATCTGTAGGAAATTGAATGTAGTTTCTAAACTACTAGCCTTTGTCTAAAATTTTTTTTTATCTAATTGTTCAAAATTTTAGATTTCAATGCAGTAGTACAAAAAGTTTAGGGAAAAGATAAAAAGTACATGTATGTCTAACCACCTTAATCACAATCAAATGATGATATATTTTTCCAAGATTCTAGATATAAGTAGTAGACTCATTCACAGATGTGAAAAAAATTTTATTTTTATTTTTTGCCAAATAAATAATTAATTATGAGTTTTATGCTACAACTTTTTCAGAATTAAAAAACTCTCATGTCTAACCACCTTAACTAATTCTAAACTTTACAAAATTGAAAACTTTTTTTTTCTTATAGTAGCTAAAGCATAGAATGTGACGCATGTTTCAGATTTCAAAAAGGTTAAACAGTTTGAAAGTTATAGTTGTTTTTCAATGAGTATGTCAATTACGACTTTAAAGATAACTCAATTGAAAAATAAGTAATAGTTACTTACTGAACTCAAAATTTGACATCAATTATATTGATGGAAAGTTGATAATGTCTTTAAGAAACCATTTTTATTTCATCAATTTCGAGTAAAAAAATAGTCGTCAACTACATGGTCGAAGTCTCGATATCAAAAAAATCTCCTAAACATGCCTAAAGGGTTGACCATCCACGGTTGGTATTGCTGAATCAAATACCAAGCCTAATCGGATATCCAATAAAATTAAATATTTGAAAGTTTTAGATATCTGATAATATCAGATATCCAAAACTTCCCACCTAATTCAAAATTTCAATTACACTAGTTTTGTCAATTTGAAGTTTCATATTAAATTGTATTTTTTTATGTTAATATTAACTGAGTTAAGTATTTTTTTCAATTTTAAAATATATATTACAAATTTATTTTTTTAATATTAATATTAAATATTAATAACATAGCATTAATATTATAATATAAATTTTTATATTAGTATGTATTATATTATTATTATTTATTTTTGTATTATATAATAGTATAATATTAACTTATTAGATATTTATATTATATGTTCAATTTTATACCTCTGAGAGAGAGAGAGAGAGAGAGAGAGAGAGAGAGATGCTATTATTGTCAAAAATCTTTTTAGTGCTCTCAATTCCATTGGGAAGACTACAAAGGAAAAAGATAAGAGATCTACTAAGAGGGTTATTACAACCTCCTTAGTGACAAGATAAGAGATCCGCTAAGAGAACTTGCAAGAAGTGAAAGACTTGATGATCCTCTTCAAAATGATACATGGGCTTATGGTGGGAGACTTTCACATTATGATAAGAAGCTAACCGATGTTGTGAAGGATCAAATTTAACTATTTTGGCAATCTAACTCAAGAGTATCACCAAATGTGAAAGATGTCTTCAAGCTGAGAATTGGCATTCCAGACCGCACCCCGCATCCCAAACATTATTTGGAGGTGAGTCAAAAAATGTTGTTTAAAATATTTTGTGAGACACATCCAACATTACAAATATCACAAAGAGATTTTGAAGCCCTGAAGCCTTTTTTTTGTGTGCCTCTTAAGATTTGAAATACTTGTAGGTAAGTTCAACTCAAGTTGCAAGGTTTTCCATGTTTATTTCGATTACATTCAATAAATTAATTGTAGTTTTTTGTTTTATTTGTTTGAGCCAATAAACTTGGTTTTGTATGTGGATTTTCTAGTCCCGTTATTTGGTTCATTTAGTTACTTATACATGTTCATAATCTTTTTCTCAACCTTTATAAACTTCTTTATATTCTCTATTAACTTTTCTTCTGCTTTCCAAATGCAGGGATTGGAGTGAAAATGAAACTTAATTTTCATATATAGTTATGTAATTTGCATATTTAGATGCCAAATTTTGTATATAAAAACAACAATCGAATGTAATGTACACAGTTAGATGCTAAATTTTGTATATAAAAACAACAATTGAATGTAATGTGCATAGTTAGATGCCAAATTTTGTATATAAAAACAACAATCGAATGTAATGTGCATATTTAGATGCTAAATTTTGTATATAAAAAATTAGATGCAAAATTTGAAATATAAAAGAGCTCATGAGGTTGATTTGCAAATATTAAGAGTCCACATTTATATCATATTAATGCCATGTAAAGCGCAAAAAATGTGTTTCCTTACTATGAATTTTGTATCCTTATATAATTTGTATCACCTTAATTTTGTATCCTTACATTTGTATTGTCTTAATTCCATGTACAATTGTATCGTCAAATGATGTAATAGTTGGAGTCATTGAGTCAAAATTGGTCAAATATGTCCAAAGTAAAATGATGATTCCCTAGGGTGAAGAGATAGTGTTCAAGGATTGCATCCTAGCACCAAATGGACTATGCCATTAGCTCTGATTGGGTGAGTGAATGCTAGGGACAACCCCATTCTGACCAATGAGTCACTAGAATGTTCCAGACCATGCCGGACAAAAGTGTTCCCAAGGTGCACTAAGAATGATTGGGCAGAAAACTTTTGAGGCTCGTATCTCAGACCTCATGAGAGGTATCGACGATCTGTGAGATGCTACAAGACTACATTTTTTCAGCCTATAATACCTCTCTCCATTCTGGGAGATTTGAATTTGTTTGAATTTAGCCCTACAGTATTGCTTGATGCCAAAACTTGTAGTGAGGGTTAGTTGAAAGTTGCACCACTGGGTTTCTTCCAAACCATTCATCCCGACATGAAATGGACTGTGCCATTAGCTCTTCTTAGGTGGTTAAATTCTAGGGACAAACTTGTTTCGACCAATGAGTCAATATAACATTCCGGACCATGTCGAACAAAAGTGTCCCCAAGGTGCACTAAGAACGATTGGGTAGTGAAATTTTGAGGCTCATATCTTGGACCTCATAAGAGGTATTGGTGATCCATGAGATGCTACAAGACTATGTTTCTGAGGCCTACATTAACCTCTCTCTATTTTGAGAGATTCAAATTTGTTTGAATTTGGCACTCCAGTCTCGCTTGATGTCAAAACTTGTTGTGAGGGTCAATTGAAAGTTGCACCACTTGGTTTCTTCAAAATGGTTCATCCCCACACCAAATAGACTAGGCCATCAACTCTCATTGGGTGGTTAAAAGCTAGGGACAACCCCATTTCAACCACTAATTCACTAGAACATTCTGGACCATGCTGGACCAAAGTGTCCCCAAGGTGCACTAAGCATGATTGGGGAGTGAACTTTGGAGGTTCATATGTCAAACCCCATGAGAGGTATCAGTGATCTGTGAGATGCTACAAGACAAAATTTTTTGGGTCTACAATAACCTCTCTCCATTCTAGGAGATTCAAATTTCTTCAATTTGGCACTCCAGTCTGGCTTGATGTCAAAACTTTCTATGAGGGTTAGTTAAAAGTTGCACCACTGGGTTTCTTCCAAACCATTCATCCCAACACTGAATGAACTATTCCATTAGCTCTGGTTGGGTGGGTAAATGCTAGGGACAACCTGGTTTCAACCACTGAGTCACTAGAATGTTCTGGACCATGCCAAACCAAAGTGTCCCCAAGGTGCACTAAGCATGATGGGGCAGTGAAATTTTGAGACTCATATCTTAGATTCAGTGAAAGGTATTGGAAATCCATGAGATGCTACATGACCTCATTTATGAGGCCTACAATAACCTCTCCCCATTCTGAGAGATTCAAATTTTTTTGAATTTGGCAATCCAGTCTCGCTTGATGTCAAAATTTTCTATGAGGGTCAGTTGAAAGTTGCACTACTAGGTTTATTCTAAACCGTTCATCTCAACACCAAATGGACTCCACCATTAGCTTTGGTTGGGGTGGGTAAACACTAATGACAACCCCGTTTCAACCATTGAGTCACTGGAACGTTTCAAACCATGTCGAACCAAAGTATCCCCAAGGTGCACTAATCATGATTGGGTAGAGAAATTTTGAGGCTTGCATCTCTGACCATGTGAGAGGTATCAACAATTCATGAGATTCTACAAAACCATGTTTATGAGGCCTACAATAACCTCTCTCAGTTCTGGGAGATTAAAATTTCTTTGAATTTGGCACTCCAATCTTGCTTGATGCCAAAACTTGTTGTGAGGGTCAGTTGAAAGTTGCAGGACTGGGTTTCTTCCAAACCATTCATCCCAACACTGAATGGACTACAACATTAGCTCTGGTTGGGTGGGTAAACACTAGTGACAACCCCATTGTGACCATTGAGTCACTAGAATGTTCTAGACCATGCTAGACCAAAGTATCCCTAAGGTGCACTAAGTACGATTGGGTAGCGAACTTCTGAGGCTCGTATCTTAGACCCCATAAGAGGTATCGATGATCCATGAGATTCTATAGGGCTTCATTTTTTAGGCCTACAATAACCTCTCTCTATTCTAGGAGATTCAATTTTTTTTGAATTTGGCATGCCAGTCTCACTGATGACAAAACTTGTAGTGAGGGCAGTTGAAAGTTGCATCACTAGATTTCTTCCAAACAGTTTGTCCTAGCACTAAATGGACTGCACCATTAGCTAAAGTTGGGTGAGTAAATGCTAGGGACTATTAATCTCTATTGAGCATTTTAGGTTGTCATTGGTATCAAAGGATAGTAAATAGGTCAGTTGGTTATTTACATTAAGACAGTCGGTAACTAGTAGTAAGACAGAGTGGTTGGTAAAGCCTTATACCAAGCATCACATAGTTAACCAAGCACTAGCAACACCGACACCGATGGTCAGTAAACACTGAGCATCACAGTATACACTGAGTAGATTATATAGTGTTTACTGATGATCATAGTAAATGGCATGGTAATCTGAAATGGCACATTATTCTATGCAAATGGTTATAATATATTGTAAAATAGTTTACCAAGATCGAGGAGCATTTATTGTAAAAGATATTCATTAAATGCAATGATTATCTTATTTGTATTAGTTGATCTATGTTATTTTGTACCATAGATCTTAGGGTTATGATTTTCTTTTGTAACCTAATTTTTACTTAAGTGGCAAAACATAACACTATATTGTGTATATGCTCACACCATTTTATAAGGTTGTTGAACTGATATATATGAATCACGGAGCACTTGAAGAAATTGCCTATCTTCAAGACAATCAGTTTATCGAGTAGAACAAAGTACAGAGGTTTTTTAGATTGAACAGAATCAAAAAAGGCTACCGAGAAGAACAAAGTAGAGAACCATCACAGATAAGGTGATATTTTGATAAGAATTTATAGATCTATTTTAGAAAATTGAGTTGTCAACTAGCAGATAGTTACCTATTACTTTCTGACAATTGTGATAGAGTTTTTGTGAAATCTCTTAACAGAGTAGACTTAACAGTCTTTGTATAAATCTCTTAACCAAGTACACACTTCATATAGTGTTGTTAAATCCTATAACTAGGTAGATTTAGCTAATCTAATATGTTACTCCTAACAGGGTAAGATTACCAGAAGTGATCAAAACTTGTAGCCTTAACAGGCAAACCTTTTCTATCTATAGTAGTGAATAATTTATGGGTGTCATCCCCATAGCAGTTTTTACCTTCTAACAAGGGTTTCTGCATTACCAAAATACTTGTGTTATGTGATTTTCATATTGATTTCATTCTATTTACTTTCTTAAGTTAATTAGATGATGGATTTATGCAATTAGATTCAAGTTATTTTGATCGGTTATCACAATATTTAGTTATAAGATCAGAAAGGTTTTTGCAACTAAAGTTTTGAAGACACGGATTCACCCCTTCCCTCTTAGTACCTATCTCTCCTAATTCCAATAGGGACAACCCCATTTCTACCATTGAGTCACTAGAGCATTCCAGACCATGGCGGACCAAAGTGTCCCCAAGGTGCACTAAGCACGATTGGGTAGAGAATTTTTGAGGCTCGTATCTCTAACCTCATAAGAGGTATCAGTGATCTATGAGATGCTATAGGACCATGTTTTTGAGGCCTACAATAACCTCTCTCCATTCTGGGAGATTCAATTTTTTTTGAATTTGACACTCCAGTCTTGCTTGATGCCAAAACTTGTTGTGAGGGTCAGTTGAAAGTTGCACCACTAGGTTTCTTCCAAACCATTCATCTTGGCATCAAATGGACTACACCATTGCATATGTTGGCGATAATTCTAGTGTTTCAAGAGGAAAATTAGGTGGTGGAGGAGCACCAAGGTCAAAGGCAAGAGCCATGGAGTGCCCCAAGGTCACTAGTGGATCCTTGGGAGGAGTGGAAGACAAATGGCCTTCAAAGGTCATTATATCATGTAGTCATAATATCCATGGTCATGTAATATTATTTTGATCATATATTGATCTCATTGTAATCACATATTAAATGTAGACCTTAATGGCAATGATAAGCCTAAAAGGTACCTAAGAGTCACTAAGAATGGATTATGGATTGATCCTAGGTTAGGGATTGATGGAAATGACCTATAAGGGTCTAAAAAAATGTAATAAGGCTATTAAAGCCTCTAAATGATGTTGAGAGCGCTAAGAGTGAAATAATTTCTAAATTGCCTATATTGGAAATATAAGCCAAATAGGGCATCATTGGAGTTAGTTGGGGTTAGTAGGGTTAATAGGTTTCTAAAGGTTGGAATTGAACCTTTTAGAAGTCTTTAGATGGGCTTTCAATGATGTGTTGTCGAGTTGACAACTTTTCTTGTCAACTTGACAACAAATTTCTTGTTTATGTTAGTGACAGTCAGTTAGGGGATAGTTAGAAAGTTAGTAGGTTCCAATTGATCTTTTGAGGATTAGACTCTATCCTTGAAGAGATCTATGTGGGTAGACAAGAGAGATAAGTGTTGATGTGTAATGATTTAAGTTTGTAATCGAATCAATAAATGAAAATAAAGTTCTCTACATTTCTATAGTTCTCTATCCTATGGAATAGTCTAGGCAATAGTGAATTGATTAGAATAAATCTAATGTGATCTTGGCTTGATTTTGATATAGGAATGGTGTCATGTGTTTGGTTACAAGTTTATGTAACTATTTCATTGTTTGGAATATCATTAAGATATTGGAATTGACCGATGTTGAGGACAAGACTGGCATTTTAGGCATAGTTAGCATCTAAGTTTGTAGCCAGCCTTATGTAGTGACCCTCCCACCCCTGTGGAAATTGTAACTTGGTGGGAGAGGTCTAAACTTTATTATTTCCTTATATATTAGTTGTTGAATGCATGGAAAGTGGAAGAAGGGGAGAAGAGGCAGAGATGGGCTTGGTAAACATAGAGTGAAAGGGTGCATATGAAAGCACTAGTATTGGTTCTAGAATACCCAATGAAGGGAGAGGGCATATGATGATTGATTATTTCTATAGGGATGTATTGGAAGGGTTTAGGACCTTTATAGGGCTTGAGAGTTATAGGTAAGGGTAGTTTCCCTAAAACCCTAAGCTATTGACCCTAGAAACAAGGGTTTATTGATTTGGGATCTTGATGAATGGTGGGACTTTAAGAGTTTTAAAATCTTGTGTTTTGGAAGGTCTAGGAAGATTTTTTCAACTCTTTGAGTCCTGGAGATAAGTGGGGATAGGAGTTTCTTCTTTAAGCAAGGGCTAATTAGGCTTAGATGGAGAGCTAGAGGATAGAGAAAGACTTCACCACTCAAATGATGAAGGAGTGATATTGAGTTGAATTTAGTAACTCTAAAAAGGGTATTAGAAAATGTAAATATCTTGTCAGGTTGTTTGGAGAGTTCAAGAGTGATTTGCTGATTTTAGTGTTTGTAGGGCTACTAGACAGACCTAGAAAGGCTATATAAGAGAAATGGTTGAATTTTAGGTGATTGAAGTGAATGGGAAGTTGGAACATGGTAAATAGACCATGATAAGATGATCTATGCTATTGGGATCAAGGTGAGAGGTCTAATTGGAGTTTTGGTATGGTGGAGGCACTAGGTGCACTAGGCAACACTCTATTTGACCCTTGAGTTGAGACTAAATCCTTGAGTAGATTCTAAGATTCTTGTAGAATCCTCAAGTTGTGTTGAGTTCCATGAGGGGATAGTAGAGGGATCTACATCATATTTTATTGGCTGAGAGCATCAGATACACATGAATATAATGTAGCACATCAATTTTGAATTCACTTAAATGATGAATTACACATGTGAACACACATAGCAAATAAAGCATACAAATAAATTTGATTAAGTCATGAAGCATACATGTAGCACATATTTTATAAAGCATACCACATTAATTCACTTAAGTCATGCATGTAGCCCATACACATGAATTTAGGTTATGAAGAATGTACTTGAATATACTTAAGGCATAAATCGTACACATGAGTACATACACACAAGCATATTTACATACTAACAATGAATAAATGAACACACAATTAACAAATTGGATTGAATATCAAGTTTCATATATATCAAAATGAACAATAATTCTGTACATATTTACATGTCAACATATCTAGATACAATGTGGCATACACAATCTCAAAATGTGTCATATGACATCTCAAAATAAGGTCAACTACAAAAGGTTCTAGGACATCCTATTCTACTGGTGGATCATCAAAATGCAACCTCTTTGAAGTACTCTTTGGCTTTGATGGATCCTACATTCAAACATAAAAGTGAAACCCTGAGTTAGATTAAAATTTAGAATCATAGTCAACAATAATAAATAAAATTTAAACTAAAACTGAACTCTCATATACCTCACCTCTCTATCTCCTCCCGTGGATAGGAGACCTAATATATGTCCTTGGTAGCACAGGAACAATGCCACCAATGTTGACTCTGACCTGTATATGTTTGCGAACATAAGATTGATCTATGCGTTATACTATTTAATGTTAAATACATGGTAGCAAATATATGTCTAAAAAATAATTAAATTAACATTAAAACAGACATGTGTTGAACTTTCTTTAGGAAATGTTGGCTGAGTCATCAGCGATACAAACCCTTGTCATTCTACCTCGCTCAAAATAGGAGTGACCTACAAAAGTCAAATAGATACTTCATACTATTATAACTTGATCATATTATATATACTTGATAGTAAAATACACACAAATAACTTTAGTAATATACATAACATGGGGCTATCACTATGAATGGATATGACTATGACTCTATCATGATGATAGGGTCTCATGATATCATCAGATGCCACTCTCTATCAAATAAACCATGTAAATTAAAAATGAGTACGCACAACTGACAAGTATACATGTATGCATAAACAAACTAAATTACTTAATTACCTTTCCCTTGTCAATGCCTAAAACCTGCACCCCTGACCCTGACATTTTCCCCCGATGGCAACTAGTGACACCTGCATCAGTATGTAATAAGATGATCATAAAAATTAGAAAACAATGTACATATACCATTATAATAATTTAAGGAAATGAAAGAGTACATTAAAACATATGTATCATGGAACTGTCAAGGCCAAATGATATGGCTAAAAGCATGGACCCCTCCACCTATACCATCTCCTCCTATGTCATCAACTGAACATAAATGTAACACATAAAACAAATAACTGGAAAATTATTATAAGAAAATTCTACTAAAAATACGAACGATAAAATTTAAACACAATATAAAAAGTGAATTGTTTACCCTTACTATAATAGTAGGAGTCCATGGCTCTATATGCCCCTGATGCACATCTTCATGAGGTTCTTCAGTGCCTGTAGTGTGCTATGTATAATTGTCCACCGTGAAGACATAATTATATGGATCACTATTATTCAGGGGACCTAAGAACAAATTCTTGCACATAATGCAAGTGTGGGGCACACAAACATGTGAGCTCATGGAGGATGTGGAAGGGCCAGAAGCATAAACATGAGGAGGCAACAATAATGTGCTTTGTGTAACTAGAAGATCACTCAAGGTGTGAATGGCTTGAATAGTCTATGAGCCGGCCTCAGCAAAAATGTTAGGATGTTGCACTGTGGGAGGTGGTGAAATCTCGGGAGGGGGGACATATGTATGAGATTTCACCCATTGTGCCCATGGTCTATCCTTAGGAGTGCCTAAACCTACACCCTAGTTCAGTTTCATACTCTAATAATTGACCTTGTGACCAAGCACAAATTCAGCATACAATTTTTTAATAAAATAAAATGGGACATCAAAATTGTTGTGAGGTGGTCTATGAAAAACCATCCACCAGTTGTCCCTAAAGTTTTCACATATTGCACTATTTGTGCACCATTTAATTGACAACTTGGTTTTTTATGGTCCCCTTTTAGACCAATTTTGGGATCCACAAAAAGATTACATATGTCATGTTTTATTATGTTTAGGTTCATGACTTGATCATAGTCAAGCCCATCATCAAACTCAGTGTGCATGGAATCACGCCAAAGAAGTGAAACACTATGTTGCTCTATAAGTTTCTCTATGTTTTCAATAATTGAGTTCAATGTCGTAAACATAGGGTGTAATGTAGGAATATTGGCATAGGTGGTTTGAAACTCTCTAAGTTGATTTAGATTGTCTCTTATTAGATCATCTAAATGGTGAGGGTTTGAGACTGGTACATCTTTTGGAAGTGGGGGATTGTTGGGAGGTGGTTTTGGATTGTTTGTGGATTATTAGGAGGGTTTTCTGATTGATTTGGATCCATGTCTGATTACAATTACAACAAAAATTGCTAATTACAATCAATTTTTTTTTAAAAAAAAAAAACTCATTCAAACCCTAATTTTTATATAAAAACTACAAATTTATATATAAAATAATTAAAACACTAAAAACATAAAAATTTAACTTAACTATAATCTTGAGAAAATCAGATATGGGATTTGATTAGATTTGATGGAATATGGATGAAGTGACTGAGAGGGGGGGTGAATCAGTCAACCATAAAACACTTCACTATTATTTCTTTCCAGATCCCTTAGGATATCTTAATGAATATTATTTGTTTAAAACTCGGTAAATAGATTGCAGTAACTTGGTAGATGCAGAGAGTATTAGTAAAATTATTTTTTAGATATTCATCACCACTTGTATATGATTAAGATAACTATTAAGAACACAAGAGACATAGGATTTAATGTGGAAACCCAATATGGGAAAAGCCACCAATGTATCTAGATACTGATTTTCACTTTTCTGAAGTGATGCCCGGTTAGAAGCCAACCCGGTAAAAGGTTACAAAACACACTGTTAGGTGTGACCTTGTTAGAGGATTTAATCACCCTACTAGGAGTGGCCTGGTAAGAGGTCTTGAGAATAATTCAATGGAATTGTCACCTTGTTAGAGGATTTACAATATGGTTGTTAAACCAACTCGGTTAAGAGATTTAGAATTCACTGTTACAATGATAAAAAGGTAACAATGAAAATGACCTGTATAATAATGCAACTGCCTTGCTGATTACAGATCTCTGTTCTGTATAAGTGAGATCCTTCCTGATTGAATATATCTCTGCTGCTCCTCAAGGATATCTGGTCATCCTTCACAATTTCGCACACACCTTTCCTGTCTTTCTTCTATATATCTTCTTCTATATCTCTCTTTATTTTTCACACTTGACCTTTTATTTATATGATTTTAGATTTGTCAAATTGGCATTACTTAGTATAACAGTCAGCTGAATTAAGCAAACTTTATTTGCAAAGATCCTTCAAGGGCCGACAGTGCTCGGTGACCATAATGAAATTTTCTACAATCTTTTGGAGACCGAGAGAACTCGGTAAACACTGATAATCCTTTTTCTTTGATAACTGAGTGAACTCGGTAAATGCTAACTTTTCTTTGACAACCGAGTGAACTCGGTAAATGTTGATTTTTCTTTGATAACCGAGTGAACTCGGTAAATGCTAATTTTAATGCCAGGCAGACCGACTGAGCTTAGTAGTACTGATTGTTGTGGACTATGACATTGTGTGACATCAAAGACAATACATAATTTGAGTAGAAATTTTCTTCAGACAATTGTTTCCAACAATCTGAAAGCCCCAAGCCACGTTCAATGTTTTCAGAATCAAAACTATTGAACGTGAATGGGTCTTATAAATTAAAACTACTAGAAAATATCAGATATATGATAATATCGGATATCTAATTAGGCCTTTTCTTTGGCTTTTTCTTTGGCTAGTTTTACTAACACCCAAGCCTACTAAAAAGTTAGCAAATTCATTTGTGCGCTTTTGGATGAGTGAAAATAGGTTTTTTTCACATCGCCACTTTTTGGCATACCATGATCCTGCACATACCCATGATTTTCCTAACATTCTTTCTACATGGGTTACATTCACTCCTAGTGAATAGTGCAGTGACTCCCACCAAAGTCATTGCATTGATCTGGAAATGGTTCCTACTATGTTGAACGTTGTTCCTCTTGTGAGTTTCTCACAAATACCTAAAATTTCAAACTAAGATGGGGGGCATGCAAAGAAACTTGATTTTGACTTCTCTAGCATCGTATTCTTTATGTGTTTGTGTTTATGTTGCCTCCATGTTGAGCTTTTTGTTATGTCTTTTGTCTAGATTATTTTAGATGATTATTTCCTTCTTTGTTGGCACAATATGATAAAGTAGTCAAACACGTTTTGAGGTTCTTCTATTTTTATCTCTTTCCTTATATTTTTTTGTTACATGATGTGTTGTATATGTGTTATTATTTGTAAATGTGCCCTTGTATGGTCTACTTGGATGCTTGTGGCATAGTAGTACCGATTATTTTTGCTCTTTGTGTTGCAGACCCAAAAAGAATAGTCTTCATATACCTTACGTGCTTTTCATACATTGTATTGTATTTCTACTTCCTTTGGGGACTAATGACATTTCATACTTGATATAGTATTACATATTATCATATGATCATACTAACCCCAAAGTTAGTGGATCCCTTCATCGTCTCTCTTTTGTTGTGTGTTCATTTACCTTGGAATGTTCTCTCCTAGAGGAATCTCATAGTGGAAATATTCCTAGTGGATGCATGTATGTTTTTGTTAAATCTATTACTCATGTTGAGGCATTTTCAATATCTTTAACTTGGGGTCATCCACTCTACTCACATTTTTCACACATGTACATTGGTAGTTTTATCTCCTCTATCAAACTATTGACATTTCATGAGGGATATTTTCTCTTTTGGATCTCTCTTTAGATTACTTACAGTCTGGGAGACCCAATCCACTTTTTTGATCCTTCTTGGGACTATAGATAGTCTTGGAAGCCTAATCACCTTTTGATCCCTTAAGGACACACACATCCTTATGCCTGGGTCATCTTTCGATTCTTCTTTTTGGAACACAGAGATCCTTTGAAGTTGAAGCCTTTGATGAGTTGACTAGATTTCCACACACACTAACTAGACCATTTAATTCATCTTCTATGGGTTAACTAGCATGTCACATACACTTGCTAGACCATTCAATGCCTCATTTTATTGCACCTCCTTTTTCTTTTTCTTTTATTTTGTAAAGTTCACAAAAGGAATACAAACCTTATAGTGCAAGTTGGATACACTTTCTTGTTAGTGAGATCTCTCTTATTTTATTGGCTTTGGATGTGATTAAGAATCAATTCCCTTGGGAACTTGATAATTTCTTTGTTTCCTTAGCCATGATAAGATCATATATTTCTTTTTTATAGACACATTATCATGAGTTTGAGGAAACTCATATTCTTGCTAAAGTAGGGGATGAATGTATCATCTTAAAATGGATGCACTCCTCATTTAAGACCTTTTATCTCCCATCCTTTATTGAATTTTTGGACCATGGATGGATTCATGCTAAGTTCCATTTTTATCATGTTTAGCCTTCTATTCTCCCTTTTCAACTATGTAGTCCCTGAGACCTCAAGGATGGCTCCCTATGGGCTAACCCTGGAACAATTTGACCAAGTCAACTTTTTCCTTAGGAAGAGGTTGGATAGGTTGACCTATTCCCTAGGGGTTGTTAGCCTAGGTCCCGGTTTTTTCTCAGGGCTTTAATTCTCAAAATTTGGTAACCCCATTGGCTCTCTTTGTTTTCCTCCTCGAAAACTAGTATAAAAGGAATCCTAGGCACCTCATTTTGGGGACACACAAGAAGAAAAGAAACAAAGAAGAATAAGGATGTAAAAAAGAAGAAGAAAAGGACATGATAATTTGATGATAGGGTTCAATCATTCAAGCATTTAAATATTCAAATATTCAAGGATCCTTTGTGTGCATCTTTCCTCTTGAAGATCTAGCATAATATTTTCCATCAAGGAAGGAGATCTACATTTAGGCATTCATCATCTTCTTCATTTGATGAAAACTTACATCTATCACTCTATGGAGTTATTTTGGTAGATCCTTAACAATTGTGGAGATTTTCTACATTCCAAGTTTAAGATCAACATACAAACACAAAAAAATACTTATTGACAATGGTTTCTTCAAGCAAGGTGAATATTTACATTTGTCTTGTTTCATTTATGTATTTAAATTTAAATTCATGGTTGATTCCTCAATCTAGGGCTTTTCCAAGGAAATCCATTATCCACCCCAATCCAAAAACCTAGTTTTCTATATGCAGGAGAAGGATCTCAGAATTGTAGGTAGAGATCTAGAAGTTGTAGACATAAATCTACCAGAAAAATCTAGGTCAACTTTAGTATAGTGCTTCAGGAATATAGTGACTTGGTTGACCTATTCTAGAAGATGGTGACATGGGTGACCTATTCCTGATAGCTTGATATTTTCAACATTTTAAGGGTTTTCACCCATAATCATAGATCTATAGTCGTAAATTTAGCTACAGGTCTAGAACAATAGTTTTTCAAAGAAGAAACAAATATTCCTCTTCATACTTCAAGGTGAGTACCTAATTATCTATTTCACATCTTATTTTAGATATGTTTTCACATCTTAATTGATCTTATTGCTTACATTTAGCACTAGATCTCTATTTCTTATCCTTCTAAATCAATTAGTTCAATTCTACAAGTGCATTTACACAACTTTAATAAAATCTTACATTACATGAAAGAGGACTTTCTTGTGTACTTCCTTATTATAATTTGGGTTTAGCATTGGTATCCCTTTATCTCCTTGGGTTTTGTTAATCTAACTTAGATTATATTGAGAGTTACGTCTAGAATCCCCTCTTTCTCTTGTATTTCTAATCTTAGTGTGTAAATGGTGAATAAATGAACACATTTCACATAATTTTCATTACTAAATTCATTAGCACCCATTTTCCCCAAAACAATAGTAAAGGAAGAACCCTCAGAAGAAGGTGAGACAAATTTAGTTTCTGACATGAACCATAGTGGCAACTAGATTGTTCATAATGGGTGCACTCACCATATGACTAGTGATAGAAGAAATTTCATCAAGATGGATGTGATGGTGGCTCAATAACATTTGTGAATGATGATCCCTATTTGGTAAAAGGTAAATAATCTATTTCATTGAATGATAAAGAAAATTGTGTTGATGTTTAATGGGTTGATGGTCAAAATATAAATTGTTAAATATTTCCTAATTGAATAAAAAAGGATATATATTGGAGTTAAATGGATGTATATGCAAGATTATTGGGAAATCAAGGGAATTGATTTCTACTAGAGAAAAAACTAAAGGAAACTTATTCCATCTAAATTCTACTATTGAGAGTTGTTTGATTGAAAATGTAGAAGATTGTTGGTTATGGAATACAAAATTTTTTCTTGCAAATTTTGATAACTTGATCAAATTAAGTAAGAGGTATATATTGAAAGGTTTTCCCAACCTAGTGAAACTAGAAAATGTAATGTGTAAATAATGTTAGCTTGGGAAGATAACTAGTTCTACTTTTATCAGTAAAAATTATTCTTCTAAAAGTATTTTATATCTGGTTCCTATGAATCTGTGTGGTCCAATGAGAAATCATAGTTACTATGGTGATATATATTTCATGTTGGTTGTTGATGATTATTCTAGAATGATGTGGGGCATATTTTTAAGAGGTAGTTTTGAATCTTTTCACATGTTTAAAATCTACAGACAAAGTGGAGAAGGAGACCGATAAGACCCTAAAATGACTTAGATCTGATATAGGAGGTGAGTTTACTTCACATGAATTTACTACATATTGTGAATATTAGGGAATTCAAAGGAAAATGTCAACTCCTAGAGAACCTCAATAGAATGGTATTAATGAAAGAAGAAACATGTCTATCATTGATTGTGCTAGGACATTAATGATTGAGGAGGGTCTTACAATTATATATTGGAGAGAAGCATTGAGCATTGTGGTTTACACATTAAATGGACTTCACTTGAAGAAAGATACAAAAAAAAATCCCTATGAGTTGTGGCATGGTCATTCAGCATTTGTAACTTATCTCAATATTTTTGGGAGAAGATGTTGCATAAAGAGATGAAAATATAGGTAAGGTTGACCCAATAAATGATGAAGGGATAATCTTAGGATATTTTGCAAAGAGAAAATACTACTAGTTTTTAAATGAGAGAACAAATAAGATAGTGCAACATGCTAGTGTTCAAATAGATGAATTGGTGACAGAAATGCAGGTGTTTAACAAGAAGGAAGACAAGAAAAGGTACCTATTTTCTAGCTGAATTTGAGCCTAAAACATTGAATTATGCATTGAAAGATGAAGATTGGGTGGCTTTTATGGAAGAATAATTGGACCAGATTGAGAAGAACAAAACCTGTACATTAGTGCCTAGACTGGTGGACAAGAATGTGATCAGTAATAAGTGATTTTTTGGAAACACAATGAATGAGACAGGATAAGTGGTAAGGAACAAGGAAATATTCATGTGCAAAGGATATGCACAATAGGAAGGCCTAGACTATGGTAAAATATTTTCACCCATGGAAAGACTAGAAAGTGTAAGGATATTGCTTGTATATGTTTCTTATAGAGGAATCAAGGTATATCAAATGGATTTTAAGAAATATTTTCTTAATGGTGTTTTGGAAAAAGAGGCATACATTGAACAACTTGAAGGATTTTCTAATTCAAAAGGTAAGAACATGGTGTTTAAATTATAGAAAGATTGGTATGGGTTGAAACAAGCACCTAGGGCATGGTATGAATGATTGCACTCATATATGATTCATATCGGTTTCCTCAGGAAAAGTGATAATAGTAATGAATATTTGAAGACTAATAAATATGACATGTTTCTAATCATAGAGATAATTTTAGATGATATCACCTTTGGTGGTAATGAAGAGATGAGAAAATTATTTGCAGATGAGATGAGGAAAGAATTTGAGATGTGTATGATCGGTGAGATTAAATTGTTCATTATATTGAAAGTTCAATAGATGAAAGATGGTATCTACATAAGATATTCCAAATATGCAAGGGAAATACTAAAGACTTTTGGGTTAGAAGACTCAAAACTAGTTGGCACCCCTATGGTAACTAGTCAAAAATTGTCAAAGGAAGATGTTCTAAAGAGGTCAATGAGACACTTTATAGCTCCATGATTGGTAAGCTATAGTATGTAATGCACCAAAAACTAGACACATCATAGGTAGTTGGATTAGTGGCCATATTTTCTTCTAATCCTAAGGAATTTCATTTGGTTGTGGTGAAGAGAATCTTTAGATATCTTGAGGGGACTGAAGACTATGGTCTCTAGTATGGATATAAAGGTGATTTCTCTTTGAATGTGTGTATTGATGTTGATTGGGGAGGTAGTATTGATGATCATAAGAGAAAAAATGGAGGTGCATTCTTTCTTAGAGATATTCTTGTATCTTGGACAAGAAAGAAGTCCAACTATATATCTCAATCAAAATCTGAAGTTGAGTATGTTGTTGTTGCAATTAATTATACAAGTGTAGTATAGATCAAGTAGATTCTTGAAGCAATTTAGGAGAAGGTAACTAGACTAATGGTTATCTATGGTGACAATAAAAGTTCCATAAAAATTTCAAAGAACTCAATGATGCACTCTATGACTAATCATATATCTATAAAATATCATTTTCTTAGAAACTGGGTATAAGGAAACAAAGTGAGGTTGGACTATGTGCCAAATAAAGACAAGGTTGCTGATATTTTCTCTAAACTATTACCTAAGGATAAATTTAAGTATCTAAGAGGTAGGTTGGTGTCATTCCCTGATCTGATTTTAATTAAAATAAGATGTATTTGCATCAATCCAAGTGTATCCGATGAATATCTTTATGTTTGGGTTGATGTTATGGGGCTACTCCTTCAGGGGAGATGTCTATGTAGTAATGTGTTTTGGTTAGTTAGGTGAAGTAGAGTAGATATCAGGTGTGTTTGGCACCTTTGGCATTGTTTTCAAGGGGCCACAATGTGTGTATGATAAAGAGGGAGATTGTTCAATGAAATAAAGGAAGAAAATGTTTAGAGGTGCAAAAGGAAAGTGCAAATGAGATAAGTTAAGTGAAAGGGGGAGTAATTTTAGAATAGGTGAAAGATAGAAGCATAAATATTTTTTGGTTATGTTAGCCAAAACATCCCATATCTTCAAATTTGATTGAATTTTCCTTAATTTGGAAAATAGGTCTTTGTTCTTCGTAGGGTTTCAAAATTTATTTTTCCTATGTCTAGAAACCCTACCCATGGTCTATTTTTAGGTTACTTTTTATCGTGGTACTTAAGTCTCCTTTCTAGGACATGGTTTTTATTTCCTTTAGTTCACCAGGTCTCATAATGTCGAAAGTGCTAAGTTTATTAATCCAGAGATTGGGCAATTGAGTAAATTTCAATAGTTGTCACATGATCTCTAAGTTCCTAGTAGTTAGTTGTTTTATCCAGCGATCCAGTGAACATGGATTTCTCCAAGTCCCCAAGTACTTGGTGGTTATCTTTCAACATCTAGTGATCCATCGATAGGCATTGATGCAAATCTTGATCCATGGTTATTATTAAATCTCAGAGTTGAGTCTGCAATTACTAAAGATCTAGCGATTCAACGCAACAGTCATCTCACAATCGCTTAATGCTGGTAGTTAGTGATTTGTATTCCAAGATCTAGCAACAAAAATTAGAAGTGGTTATCTCATGTTCTCATGAAGTAACAGTTAGGCCTTGAAACATCTAGAGATTCAGTGAGGACCGTAGATGAATTGAAAGATCAATGGATAGCATTTAGTCTCAGGAACTTATTGAGGTTAAGGAAAGTATCTAGCAACTTGGAGATAAAAAGGATTTTCATTTAATCTCACAACTTGACTAGGGTTGAAGGTTATGTCTTGAGATTGGGTATAGAGAATGTGAGAATTGACTTGACTGATGAATCTCGTAATCTAACTAAGGTTAAGAAAATGATTGTGAGATTGTGAGACTCACCTCAATTGTTGGGTCTTGTGATTGGATGTCAGTTAAGGAAAAGGGTTATGAGACAGCACAAAAGCTTTGGTCGCTTGTTCTCATGATGTAACTCTAGTTAAGACATGTGTCTTGAGATTCAAAGATTTTCTTTATTCACTGAGTCTCGTTATTAGACCGGGGTTGAGTAAAGTGTTATGAGATCATGATGTGCCTTTGGTCATTGAATCTCCAAGTAATATGTGGTTAAGTTTGCTAGGCAATAAAGGAAACAAAAGATCTAGTGTGGAAAAGTATCGTGCTAGGATTGAGAAATTAATGAGATAGCTAATCCCACTTCAAGTGAGGTTTTTTTAATATTTTTTGAGATTTAAAGAAATAAAATAGTAATCATTGGTTTTTTCTTTCTTTCCAAGAATTTAATGCAGCCTGTCAACTTCTCACCTCACAACTAGCCTAGATTCAAATTTGGTTTCACATAGAAGTGAATGTTGAGGTGACATAGAGAGGATTTCCAGTGATTCTGATAATTAACATGCATTCATTGATGAGATATATATAGATAGGATGCTCCTGTACTCACACTTACAAATTTTCAAAGAACAATTATGGAGTCGGGTTGTTGTAGTGCATCAATCTCAAGGAGATAATTTGTAGTGCATCAATCTCAAGGAGATAATTTGCATAATACTTTGAGAGTCGGAAGAATGAGTTAGCCAAAAGTTAGTCATGCTTCATCAAGTGAAGGAACAAAGGAATAGGGTGGCGACCAGAGAGGAAAGCCAAATTATTTAGAGGAATTCATCTGTGTGATGATGATAATCACCTTCATGAAATTAAGATCAAATTAGTAACAATTCTAAAGTAAATACAATGCAAATCTATTGAAAAATGAAACTAAGATCTATAGCATCTCATGGTGCTCTAGAAAGAGGTGGTAAGTGAAGCTCTCAGCTCAAATCTCCACAAGTTACACTTCTAAACTGAGAATGTATGCTGCTCTTGTTGGCATTAAGCAGAATTGCCACTAGTGACAACACTTATTTGCATTCTAGATACAAACCGAGCAGACAGTGTAAACCGAGCAGACAGTGCAAACCGAGCAGACAGTGCAAACCGAGAAGACAATGCAAACCGAGCAGACAGTGCAAACCGAGCAGACAGTGCAAACCGAGCAGACAATGCAAACCGAGCAGACAGTGCAAACCGAGCAGACAGTGCAAACTGAGCAGACAGTGCAAACCGAGCAGACGGTGCAAACCGAGCAGACAGTGGAAACCGAGCAAGTTAGTACAAAACCGATCAGGACAATGTAAACCGAGTAACATCTTGTCTACCGAGTCACCAGTACTTACTGAGTTCAAAACCTACCGAGTGATCAGTATGAACCGTGCCTTCACTTCTACCGAGTGCATGATGATGCTGAGTAATGCAGTGGACGCCGAGTATCAGAAAGTCACCGAGTCAGTTTGAAGGAACCGAGTAACTACTTGGGCCGACTTAGCAGCACTTATGTTTATTTGTCAAGCCGACTGTGTAATTGTAATTGTAATTAATTGTTTAAGACCTGTATATAAGAAATGTTGTAAAAAGATGAAATGTATGAAGTTGAATATATGTGAAAGAAAAAGAAAGGCAGAAATAAGCGAATTGCAGAAGGCTCCAGAAGTATAAGGTACAGCAAAGACAAATTCATCACAGAAGGTGATCAGTACATCAGAGAATCTCAATCAGCAATCCAGTTGCAAAGCAGAGATCTACTGTTTCATTCTAACAGGTGAATCAGTACTAAATCCTTTAACCGGGTAGACTTAACAGTCTTTGTAAAAATCTCTTTACCGAGTGCATACTTCACTGTATGTTTGTAAATCCTTTAACAGGGTGGATTTAGCAATCCTTATTGCTCCTAACAGGGCAGATCATCAGAAGTGATCAAATTGTAAGCCTTAACCGGCCAACTTTATTCTGCAGTATTAAAGCTTTGTGGGTTTCATCCCCACCCCAGTTTTACTTTCTTTTGGAAGGTTTCTAGGTAACCAAATCTATGTGCCATTATTGTGAATGCTTTCAAGTTTCATGCTTTATGTATGCAAAGGTTAAAAAGTAAAATACATGTTAAAATTAGTGAGAAAATTTGGAGTTACTGATTCACCCCTCCCCTCTCAGTAACTTGGTTAATTCCTGAATATTTCCAACAATTGGTATCAGAGCTGCATTGGTTCTCAAGACAAAGCTTAACTAGCTTGAGCAAAGATCCAGGACAATGGAGGTATTCAAACTGAACAAGGTGATTGAAAATGAAAAGCTAGATCTGGAAATGGCCATAGCTAAACTCAAAGAAGCAAAAGAACATCTTTCCCAATCCCTAAGGAGAAGGAAGGAACTTGCAAATCAGATGAATGATCAGAATTACATTGAAGAAAAGATTGAAGATCTTCTTCCCTCAAATAACTCAGATGAAGCAAACAATGCTATCAAAGAACTCCTAGAAAAGAATGGGTCTCTGTAGGAAGAAGTGAGAAAATTGAAAAGAGAACAAGAACTACACTCTACAAGATTCTGTGAGATCTTGGAACAAAGAAACAAGTTGAAAGATGAATTAGATGGAAGAAACATTGAAGTCCAAAACAAAACCCTTCAGCTAGAAAATCTAATTGATCAGATCTCTCATACAAATGAAGAAATTCTAAATCTAAGATTAGAAATAGAAAACACAAGAGAAGATCTAAGATCTGAAAAGGAAACCAATCTAAGATTGATGAATGACCTAAACGCTGAAAAACAAATCAATGAAGGAATGTTGAAAAGTCAAGAAGACTTGAATCAGCTGTATGAACGAAATCTTCATAGGCAAAAAGGAAAAGCAGGACTTGGATACAAAGAAGAAGGCGAATCCTCTAAGCAAGGTACTCAAAGAAATCAAAAACCTACTTGTAATCATTGTGGTAAAATAGGACATACTTCAAATAAATGTTGGAACAATGAAAAAGAAGAATTCAATGGAAAATGTTATAGCTGCAATCAACCCGGTCACAAAGCAAATGAATGCAGGGAAAAACCTAGATTCAGAGGTAATTGTCACAAGTGCAACAAACAAGGTCACAAGGCATCCGAGTGCAGATCCAAGACATTCAATCCAGTAGAAAAAATTGTGAAAGCAATGTTTGGATGGGACTACAACACCTAGTGTAGATGTCATTACTGTGGAGAATATGGACACATTGGCATGAATTGCATAAAACATCATCTAAGGAAAAGAGATACTACCATAAGATGTTTCAAATGCACTAAACTCGGTCACATAGCCAGAAACTGCATGAATGCTAGTGAAATTGAAGAAGGAAAGAAGAATGAAGCAACTAAGGTCAGGAAATAGGTGAGACAAAAATGGATTCCTAAAGCTACCGAGCAATCCAGTCCAAGTAATGGAATGGATGGCTCTACCGACTCAAACTAAATTTCCAAGGAAGCACTGGAACTGTATTCTCATAGATCAATCTCAAGCAGTTCCAGAACCGAAATTAAAAGAAAAGTCTAAATCAGCATGCAAGATGCAGTGAGATCACAGGGAGGTCGGTATAGTCTTCACCGAGCAAGGTCAGTATAGTCTTCACCGAGCAAGGTCGGTATAGTCTTCACCAAGCAAGGTCGGTACCTGTCTTTACCGAGCAAGGTCGGAGCAGTATGAATTCTCGAGTTCACCGAGCTGCGAAGTCTTTTCCGAGCAATTAATTCTTAGTGGGTGACAGTCTGTCAGAATTCCTACCCTAATTTGAAATGAGCATTAATGACATAATTGTAAACAAAAAGCAAGTAATCGAACTCATTCTTCACCGCAAATCTTTAGCACTTTGAGAGCAGAAAATTTCAAGGGCAACCCGGCGATTCAATACTTTTGCAAAAAGAATTTTCTGTGAGCTACCATGGCATCATCCAGCACTTCAGCAAAGAAAGGATCTGATATGTTAGTCCAAGGGGAGTGGAAAGCACCAAATTTTAAGATCGTGCCCGCAATTGCAGCAGCCCTAGATCTGAACGGAGCTCAATCTCAGATTCCTCCTAAGGTACTGCTTATTAACGATATCCGCAATCATTTTAACTATTCAATTCATGAGATGGGAAACCTAGAACTAGACATTGTGCATGAGGAACTGTGTGTGGATGGTATTTTGAAACCCGAGCACAAACATCTGGAAGATAAGGGTTTAGTTCACATCGCACATCTTCCTTGAAACTTTCGAGATAAATGGGTTAGGTACATTCTCAGCCGAGTACACGATGGCAAGATTTGGCTTGAGCAACCTATTGAGATCACAAAGAAAATGATTCAAAAAGTCACCGGTCTTCCCATGTTGAACAAAGCTAAAACTACCAAAACCCTAGGTCGGACGGAACTAGAGAAGAAAACCCTAGCCGAGTGGGATGGTAGAGGCATAAAAGTTAGCAGCATTACCGACGCTGAACTGAAGTTTGGTACACATATCATTGCCCACAAGATTTACAGTTCTAGTCGACAAAACAGTGTCTCCTGTGAAGCTGTTGACCTAGCATACAAAGTGGTCAAAAACAACTTGACATTTGACCTAGCAGACTTATTGTTGAAACAATTTAACAAGAACATGGAAAGCATCAAAACTTCCAAAAACAATCCATGTAAGTTTGGATCCTTGTTGGTCTGTTTATTCTTCTATGTTCAGAAATTCTTCCCTTCTAAAGGAAAAGTTGTATGGAGAAAAGATGTGCCAGTACTCTATGAAATAAATGAATACATCACAGAAATGGGTGAAAACTTTGAAAGCATCATGGATAATTATTTTGAGTCTTTCAAAGAGAAAATGAATGACAGATTTCGGATTCCACAGAAGTTGGTGGAAGATTACAAAGATGACATCTGTTTTATGGTAGATTGTGATAATGTGTATATTCAAGCAGTTAAACCGAGAACTGTATATGTAAAACCTCTTCCTTATGAGGTAAATATTGATGAAACCAAGAATATCATTGAAGCTCTTCTAAATCAGCCTCCCAATCCCAAAGCTCCATATTTTGGAACATATGATGAAGCTAAGGTGAGAATTGAACTAAGCATAAAGCTTCCACAGGCGGTAAACAAAGGAAAGAAGAGGATAGCCAAAATGCAAATGATAACCGAGGACAAAGAAGAAATAGATGAAAAAGAAGAGGAAAAGGATGAGAAAATAGAGGAACCAAAACCTGCAAAGAAGAAAGGAAAAGTTTTCATCACTAAGGCATCTGTGCCTCCCACTGCTGTGTTTACAAGGAGAAATACAAGAGGCAAGGCAGAAAAGGAAAATAAAGACATAGTATTCAAAAGGCCTCCTCTAAGCCTTCAAGAAAAGCTCAAACTCTTTAGAGATGGATCAGGATCTGGAGTAAGTAACATAAAATCCTTGAGATATGAAACCAGATCGGAAGCAGAATAGAAGGAAATAGAAGATGCTGTTGTTGAGAAGATGGGACAGTGGAAATACTCTGCTGAAGAAATTACCCCACAGATTCCAACAATTCTATTGAATCTAATAAAAATGAGATGGAGCAATGCAAGGCAAACTGTGATAGACATATTTGATCAAAACTTGAGACAGTTGATGCCGAGCTTGAATAATGATGAAGTAAAGAAGGCATTAAAAGAAAATGAAAATAAGATGACATTGAAGTTCAATACTTGTTTGATTTTGATCAACAATATTGAATCGGTTGTGAAGGCTGCAAAAGCCACATGGAAGACCATATACCACCTTCACCAACCGAGCATTGAAACTGTAATAATAAAAGATATTGAAGATGACAGCGATGAACAAGAAGAAGACACTGAGGTAGATGATACTGTAAGGATAGCAGCAGAAGTCATTGCATCCCTTCCTACCTCTCCAGTGAAAGTCTCTACATCCAGCCCAGAGACACCTTCAAGCATGGTTGTGACAACTTCCACATTTGTCCAATCATCTTTAGCAACATCAGAGGCAGCCACCATTTCTTCTACCGGGCTGCAGTCTCCTGTACCATCAAGTTTTCTAGCAGTAAGTTTTCCAGCTTTTGAATCTTCAAGTGTAAATATTTTAAGTTCTCCAGTAGAAAGTATACCAGTATCAATAGCCAGCCCTACTTTATCTACTGTCACTACTACAAGAGCATTAAGTACAGATAAGCCTAAGGCTCTACCGAGTATAAAATTTTTGGGTAAAAATGTAGTTGAGGATATAGACCTAGATGAAGAGATAGAGATTCCTACATTAGATTTTGCAAATCTCTCAGCAGACCAGATGCAGAATATAGGTGAGATCCTCCAAAGGAAAGCAAAACAAAAGAAGCTTAAAGAGGAGAGAGACAAGGAGTATCAAATCATCAAGGATGCTAAGGACATTTTGTCTGATGCATTAGGCATTAAAGTAGACTCCTCCCAGCATGTTTTGTTACAATTAGCAGAAGCAGTTGAGAAATACAATGAGGACTCATCCGGGACAGAAAAGTTAGTTGAAAGAGCCAAGAAGAGATTCAACAATAAAGTGCTTGAGCACATTGCTCAGCACATAGCTATCAACCAAGTGGAATTGTCTTCAGTTTTGTCTAACATAGAATCTATCTATTCGAATGCTACCTCTCTTTTGGCCAGACTATGCAATTTTGCCGAGTTCACAAAGGATGTTAAAGATAAAATGAATAAAATGGATGAGGATATGAAGATTAGCATACAGAAGCTGCAACTTGAACCAAGTTCAAGCTCTGCTCATCACATGATAATTTCACACCTATCTAATATGCAGTCTGATCTACTAAAAGAAGACTCAAGGATCTGGTCCACCTGCTAGACATCCAACACATGATCCTTCCCATCATGAATACAATGTATAAGCACATTGAACATTCCAGAACATTGATTCATGACAATCAGTTCTCTATAGCAGATCACATGATTGAACTCTCTGCAGAAGTCCAAATTGCTATACAAACATGTAAGATTCTGCAAGAAAGTTGGGACAGAACCCTGGCACTAATAATGAAGGTATATTCTGATTTCTTATCAAATTTTGGATTCTCTCTGTAAATAACTTGTATATGCACCTTTGGCATTATCGTCAAAAAGGGGGAGATATGTATAGAAGGAGAGATATGTATACAGTTATAGATTTGTATAAGGAACAGTTAGCACATTGAAAGGGGGAGACAATGTATAAAGCCCTATAACAAAGACAAATTTTGAAAAATTAAAATAAAACTCAGTATGATTCGTGTATATAAATTTTGGCCAATAAGTGTTTTTGTCACTAATGCCAAAGGGGGAGATTGTTGGCATTAAGAAGAATTGCCACTAGTGACAACAATTATTTGCATTCTGGATACAAACCGAACAGACAGTGCAAACCGAGCAGACAGTGCAAACTGAGCAGACAGTGCAAACCGAGCAGATAGTGCAAACCGAGCAGATAGTGCAAACCGAGCAGACAGTGCAAACCAAGCAGACAGTGGAAACCGAGCAAGTTAGTACAAAACCGATCAGGACAATGTAAACCGAGTAACATCTTGTCTACCGAGTCACCAGTACTTACCGAGTTCAAAACCTACCGAGTGATCAGTATGAACCATGCCTTCACTTCTACCGAGTGCATGACGATGCCGAGTAATGCAGTGGACACCGAGTATCAGAAAGTCACCGAGTCAGTTTGAAGGAACCGAGTAACTACTTGGGCTGACTTAGCAGCACTTATGTTTATTTGTCAAGCCGACTGTGTAATTGTAATTGTAATTAATTGTTTAAGACCTTTATATAAGCAATGTTGTAAAAAGATGAAATGTATGAAGTTGAATATATGTGAAAGAAAAAGAAAGGCAAAAATAAGCGAATTGCAGAAGGCTCCAGAAGTATAAGGTACAACAAAGACAAATTCATCATAGAAGGTGATCAGTACATCAAAGAATCTCAATCAGCAATCCAGTTGCAAAGTAGAGATCTACTGTTTCATTCTAACAGGTGAATCAGTACTAAATCCTTTAACCGGGTAGACTTAACAGTCTTTGTAAAAATCTCTTTACCGAGTGCATACTTCACTGTATGTTTGTAAATCCTTTAACAGGGTGGATTTAGCAATCCTTATTGCTCCTAACAGGGCAGATCATCAGAAGTGATCAAATTGTAAGCCTTAACCGGCCAACTTTATTCTGCAGTATTAAAGCTTTGTGGGTTTCATCCCCACCCCAGTTTTACTTTCTTTTGGAAGGTTTCTGGGTAACCAAATCTATGTGTCATTATTGTGAATGCTTTCAAGTTTCATGCTTTCTGTATGCAAAGGTTAAAAAGTAAAATACATGTTAAAATTAGTGAGAAAATTTGGAGTTACTAATTCACCCCTCCCCTCTCAGTAACTTGGTTAATTCCTGAATATTTCCAACAATTATGCTTCTACAATGCTTCTATGATGATGATTCTAGCTCAAATTGACAAAAGTATAATGCAAATGCTCTAAATGCTCTTAATTTCTCTTAGAATGCTCTTCAATTGCCTATAGTAACAATGCTTTGCAAATGAATTTCTAAGATATCAATTGCTCTCAAAATGCTTCATATTTATAGTAAATTCCCAAGGGTAGGGGGTGGAGTGAAGTAATCATGATTAACCTTTGGTTGAGTCAAATACTTTGCTTTGATCATAAATGGGGGGACAATTTAAAGGTTTGTCTCAAAGCTTTGGACAAAAGGACAAGATTGAGTGGATGAGATTGAAACTTTAGAATGAGTGATTGAGATTCATTCTTTTTGAGTGATTTATGTCTTTTTGTCCTCAATTCTCATTGGTTGCTCAACTTTGTTGAAAGATATTAGGAATTACTAAATTCAATTAATTAATTAAATTTAGCCATGTAAGGGTAATAGGTTCATTTTGATTTTTTATTTAAACAACTATACAACTAATTCATTAAAATCAATTATGTAGTGTTTTTCACCCCTTTAAGCTTTGATTTAATTATTTAACATCTTTATTTGATTTTTCCTTTGCTTTTAATTAATTTTGTCCAACTTGATTTAATTATGTCCATTTTTATTGATTTGATCCCTTTTTTATTGAATTAGTGCATTTTAATGATTTTGAGCCATTTTATTGATTTTTGCAATTTAAAAGCAATTTGTCCCTTTTTACGTGTCTACAAATGCCCCTCTTTGAATTGATGTGCGAAGAACATTGATTCAAAGATTCTTTTGAGTCGCGATCACTTTTAGGTCCTAATTGTTGATTCATTGATTCACTACTGATTACTACCTCTGATACAAAATTGATTGCTGCCACCGATATGATATGATTGTTGCCTCTGATATGATATGATTGCTACTTGTGATATGATATGGTTTTGATATGCCACTGATAATGAATTTTTAATTTTTTTTATGCCCCACTGATTCCAATGTTGTTTGATTTGAATTTCAATTTAATACCCTGATGCCACCTCAGAAATTAAAACATATTGATTTCTTGATTTGAAAAATTTGATGATGTTGATGTATATGTTTTCATTTCCAAAAATCTTGATGATATGTCATGATTGAAGAATATTCCCTGGTTGATTTGATAGGTCAATATAGGTATAAGTCAATTTTCACCTTCAAAATTAGGTCAAAATAGCTTAAATAGGTTGAAAAAACCTTGTTTTACTATTCATTATTACTTTTGTCTTTGGTGATTTTGCTTTGATCCTATGGCAAATTTCGAGATGGTTGTCCCTATTCGAGAGCATGGATTTGAGAGGTGTCAGTGATATGCAAGGCCACCTGACTATGGACCTCTAGTGAGTTATTTCAAACTCCTCTTTACATTTATTTCTCATTTATTAACATTTATTGTAATTTTTTGTTTGATCGTTGCCTTGAATATGTAAAATTACGGCTAGGAAAATTGCATTGTTGCCTAGACCCTTTTACTGTCGCATCCACACTTTTCTCTCACATAGATGTATAGTTTAATGTCACCTAAGAAACTCTCATTCTCGCCTAAGAATAGGATATTCAGGCGTAGCGCTAGGTCAAAAATGCCCATTTTCATATATTTTACCGCGTAAGAAACCCTAACAATTTACTGTCGCCTAGGCCATATTTCATTGTTGCCTAGCATGATTTAATGTTGTGTGTAATGAAAACTATCACGTAACACCCATAAAGTGTCACGTTACAACCTTTTGGTATCGCTTTAGAGAAATGTTGCCTGGTATGATTAAAATCACACCTGTAGACTTTTGAAAAAAAATTTACACTTGTACTTGATTGTGTTTGATGAAAAATTTGATGACTTCCGATGCTTGATTTGAATGATTAGATTAGGTTTGTTCCATTCAAAAAAATAATGGATTAGAATATTAGGATAGTGTTACCAACAAATGTGATTTGTCAATCTGATTAGGATAGTATATCGATAGGATAAATCAATCAGTGTGAAAACTGATATGATTTGATACTGCTGCTTCATTCTCAAGACAAAAAGACATGAACAAATGGTACTTGGTGTGATTGCTTGATACTTTTGATAAAATTGATTGACTTGAGATAATTCCTTGATATGGTATACTGATATGATTCATTTTCTTTTTCGACAGGCAATCTTCCCTACTCTGTACATCCAGACAGTTGCTTCTTGGGTCATTGATTTGGGTCAGACCCTTACGGATGCTGAGTTTTATGTGATCAAGTTATGTGGATTGATCTTCCTTCTTGACCTTCCATGGTTCTAGCTAAACCATGGTTTATTGAATGTAGTGGTGGAGTGATGGCACTTCGACCACAATACATTTCATTTTCCTTATGGAGAGATGACTATCACACTTGAGGATGTGTATAGATTACTACGTATCCCTTGTAGAGGAGAGGTAGTTTATTATGATTCTATATATGATTCTATAGTCTATTGAAAAGTGTTTGGGGACAACTCTATTGATGATGATATTATCACCTAGCCTTAGTTTGCATCATTTCCTACATTGCCAATAGTACTTGGTGCACTGATCGGTGGTTTGCTTCTTCCCGACCGGCGAGGTCATGGTTTTTCTATCAGATGGGGTAGGATTCTTGAGGATTTTCTTTCTCATCCTTGACACTTCGATTGGGGTTCATGCGTCCTTGCATAGCTCTACCATGATTTGCATGAGGTAGTCTATAGAGAGAGTGCATCCTTGTCAGTCGGTGTAGTTATTCTTCAGTTATGGATATGGGATAATCTTCCCATCACTAGGCCTATTTCTGACAGGGTTCAGCCTCATTGTTTCCCATATGATTTTCTATACACTGGTATGGTTGTGCAACACCACTTGGGTCATCTAGATTATTGGTGATGACAAGTTGATGATCTTGATCAAGTTCTATGGAGACCATACAGGGGTTGTGAGCATTGGAGAGAGGATAATGATGAGTTACCTTACATGTTTGTCCCTTGCTGGATGATTGGTCATACTACTAATACTATTGAGCACTTCTACTTTGGCAGAGTTTTTAGACAGTATGGTCAGATACAAGATATGCCTCAGGGTGCAACACTATATGCTCGGGTACAGGCAGAGAGATCTATATGGGGTCCTCTCATTGATTATCAATTTGCATTGTATCAGATTGCTGGTATGGCTTACTGTAGGTTGGAGATGCTTCCTATTATGGAAGATGCAAGTATGTCTCATGAGTTTGTAGATTGGTGGGCTCGTAATAGGTTTACTCATTTCACTGATCCAGCAGAGCCTATCCCGGGTCGAGATGATGGTGGCGGTGGTGATGGAGGTGGTGGTGGTAGATGACAGAGATGGTGAGGACAGAGAGATCCTCCTATTATTGGTTGAGTATAGGTGAGAGGTGGTCATGCAAGAGATATAGATCATACTAGAGGCCATGATGATGTAGTTGATAGGCATCCTATAGTAGCAGATAGATAGCATAGAGCTCACAGACATTAGAGATAGGAGAGACATGCTCATGTTAATGCTGCTAGGAAGATTCTAGGTGGATTGGATCCTTTGGTTTAGTTGCAGAGAGTTGCGTTGGCTTAGCAGGATGATGTTTCCATACAATAGGATCAAGTTCCAGCACAACAGGTGCCTACATAGGTTCAGGAGCCCCAGGATCAGGGATAGAGTTCACGGGATGCTCCTACCATGGAATTGTAGTACGGGAGGTTCAAGCTATGAGGATAGATATGTCCACTATTGTTGGGCGTTTAGATCAGGTTGCCTCCTTGATGCACCAATTTATGTCTGCTATGGTTCAGAGATAGAGCGGAGTGAATACTTCTCAGGCTCCTCCCCCATAGGATGGTAGATGTCCAGATGGATCTTGTCCTATAGGATCTTGATGGATAGATTCACTCATGGTTGATGTCCTTGTATAACATGTCATGTTATTTGATTGATCAGAACATTTGATGTATCATTTTGTATGACATTGTATCTTGATATACCGATTTGATGGATCATTGATGAACACTTTTTTGATGATATATGATGATATACTCCTTGGTTCTCCTTTATGAGTTGTTATGAGATTATCTTTTATGCAGCTATATGATGTGTTTTATGCATTTACTGTGATTTATGCTATGGATGCAGTTATCTTATTTTATGATATAGATAAATGAATGCAATGATGAATGAATTTATGACATGGTTTTCCCTATTTCTCAATGTATAGATGCAAAATGTTCTATGGAAATGCATATGGGAATGCCCCTATGTTTTTGGAATTTTTCCATGTATGCAATTCTATCCTTAGCTATTTGTATGCAAATGATGTATGTTCCTTTTTCTTTTTTTGGTATATGTATAATGATTAATGATTAATGCTATGCATGAAGGAAAAAGATGATCTCATTTCTTTGTTTTGATATATCAAGAGTAAAATGTTTGATTGAATCCCTCCTATCTTTAATGTTTTGACTAACCAAGATTATTGATGTACCCCCTTGTCCTTGGAAAATTAACCACAAACAAATGCAATTAATCTAACATGATAATGAAATTAATCTAGCATGATAAAGAAATGCAATTAATCTAACATGATAAAGCAATGCAATTGAAACCTAAGTGTCACTAGCTTTGAGCAAAGAAATGCCATGGAGATAAATTTTCATCATTGAGCATTTTTGGGACCGGAAAGCAAGTAAAACCATCACTGACCACATCATGATGATATGAATACCGCTTTTTATCTCTTTTGGAAACCCCCTTTTTTTTAACCAAGTACAACCCTCACTAGTTGGATGACCAAACTATGGGAGTCTAAATACCGGTGTCAATGGATTCAATGTTGCAAGTAGATTTTTGGTATTAAGATATGGAAGATCTAAATAGTTAAGTGATCCATTTGCATAAACAAGCAAAGGTCAATTTGTCCTCTTATGAGATAGTTCTCGATGGCTCTTTAATGACCATGTCATTAGATGAACTCTCATAAGTCATCGAATCTTCCTCAAAACAATCACTCAAAGGAAAATAAAATATCACATCTCTCTCATGGCTAATCTAGTCAAAACATCATCGATTAACTCAAAAGATGTGATAAAAATTCAATTTTATAAAGATTATCAAAAGAAAGCTTCAAGTGTTTTGCGATGTTTCATGATTTTAAAAAAGTATTTCCAAGCATTCTGATCTTTAAGGTGTTTTGTCAATTTTTAATCCCGAATTATAAAGTTAATGAAGGCTCAAGGATCATGTTGTAAGATCAAATACTTGGATTTGAATAATGATATCCATCAAAGGTTCAATAAACATTCCACTCTTCTAAAACTCTGATAAATCTCTCTCTGACGTTACTGATTGTAGCACTTATTGAATCCATTGGTACCAAATTTTCAATCCTTTTCTGCCCCCAAGTGATAAATGTGATCATTTGACAAATGTAGGGCTGATAGAAAATGCAACAATGTGACTGAAAAACTTTATTATGACTATGTACAAATGATAGATGCATCTGCAATTGTACAAATGGGATGTTGGAAATGCAATATGGACATATGTGACTAGGAAAGACAAACTCAAGGGAACAAAAAGTGCTTGTTTACCAAGTTTTCACCTTTTGGATTTTTATTTTTTTGCTACCAAGGCACCTATTGCTAGGTTTTCACCAAACCACTTTTTCTTTTTTTCTTTTTTTTTGTATTTTTCTTTTTTTCCATTTTTTTTTGTATTTTTCAAGATCTCTTTGACTATGTGCAATAAATATGATGCTCCTCATCTGATACTCTTTATACTCTTTCATCTCCCTCATGTGTAGAACCTTTTGAGATGAATGTTGTTGATAGGCTCTTGGAGTTCCTCTCCTTCACAATCTGATAACTTATAGGTTCCTGTGCCAAATGAAGACACTATAATGAATGGACCAAGCCAATTAGCCTCCCATTTTCCTTTCTTCTCTCTTTCAACCTAATTCTTTGGGTTTTCTCTTAACACTATGTCTCCTACCTGAAAGATGCTTAGTTTGATATGATTATTGTAGTTCCTTGAGATTCTATTTTGATACACTTTCAGGTGCTCATAAGCTTGTGTTTGGTGTTCTTCTAGCAACTCTAATTGTTGAAGTCTAGTGACTCTATAGTCTTCATCTGTGATCAACCCTTACAATGACACTCATAAAGATGGTATTTTGACCTCTAATGGTAGAACTGCTTCGGCTCCATGAACTAATGAAAATGGTGTGGCTCCCATAGGTGTCTGCATGCTAGTTCTATAGGCCCATAATAATGGATTAATTTGCACATGCCAATCCCTTCCCAATTTATTGACCAATCTCTTCAAGATTTTCAAGATATTCTTATTCGTGGCTTTGGCTTATCCATTTCCTTGAGGATAATAGATTGAGGAAGAGTGGTGAATGATATGAAATGTAGCACAAAGTTCATCCATGTCCTTGTTTTTGAATTGCTTTCCATTATCTATTATTATCGCATGATGAATGCCATATCTACAAATGATGTGGTTCAAGATGAACATGGAAATTTTCTTACCCATGGCCATGATCAAAGGAACCGCTTCGACCCACTTAGTAAAATACTCCATTGCGGTTATGATGTATTTGTGACCATTTGAAGAAGATGGGTATATGATGCCAATTAAATCAAACCCCCATTGATAGAAGGGCCATGGGGTGACAAATGGGTGCAATAATTGTTTTGGTGCATGTATCATGTCACCATGATATTGACATTTTCTGCATATCCTAACAAAGTGGCAAGCATCTTTTCTAATGTCTTCCAGAAATACCCTAAGCGAAGGATCTTCTTGGCTAGGTTTAAACCGCTTGAGTGTGACCCACAAATTCCTTCGCGAACTTCATGAAAAGATAACTTAGGGTCTTCCTCCTCTAGACACCTAAGTAACATCCCATCAAGACCCTTGTGATACAATGTTTCTAAGAGGATTATGTAACAAGCTGATTGGCGTATAAAATTTCATTTTTGGGTTTGGGTTTGGTCTAAAGGTAGCACTTGGTCTTTGAGATATGTATATACAGAGCCATACCAAGGTGAGTCGTGTCCATGTAATAGGGAAACAATTTGGGTTTTAGGAAGGTCGAATGCCGGTTTCACCAACTCTTCCACCAAGAACTCATACTTCTCATTTTGATCTGGTTTTTGTTACAAGGAAGCCAAGGTGGCCATGACATCAGCTGCTCTATTTTTCTCTCCCAGAATCTACTCAAAAGTGATCAAGGTAAAGTACTTCTTCCATCCATCAGTCATGGTCTTATATGGCATCAACTTTTCATCTTTAGTATTATATTCATTATTGACTTGATTGATGATGAGTTGAGAATATCCATATATTTGTAGCTCCATGATGTTCCACTCTAAAGCCATTTTGATGCCTATGACTAGGGCCTCATATTCCGCTATATTGTTTGTACATGGAAACAAGAGTTTGTAGGACTTAGGAATGGTGTAACCTTGAGGAGTGACCAATAGTATGCCAGCCTTGGAACCTCCTTGAGTATATGAGCCATCAAAGTATAACTTCCATGTTTTTGCTTCTATGTTTACAATGGTGGAATCTAGAAATTCCACCTGAAGAGTTTGTGTAGAAGTCATGGGGTTTTTAGCTAAGTGATCTACTATCACTTGTCCTTTTATTTCTTTTCTATCGACATACTCAATTTTGAATTCACTCAATATCATGACCCACTTCGCTATCCTACCCGTTAAGGTAGTTTTACTTAGCAAATACTTTAGAGGATCAATTTTGGCAATTAGCTTTACCTTGTGCATCAATATATAATGTCTCAATTTTTGAGGTGAAAATACAACTGCTAGGAAAGCCCTTTCCATGAATGTGTAGTTAAGTTCATATTTGATCAATGTTCTACTCAAATAGTAGATTTCCCTTTCTTTTCCTTGTTCATCCTCTTGTGCCAAAAGCACTCCTAGAGATCTTTCGGTACCAGATATGTAGAGTAGCAATGTTTTGCCCTTGATTGGTGGCATTAGGATAGGAAGATTTATTAGATAGGTCTTCAATAGTGTGAAAGCTTGATCACATTCTTCATCCCACATGAACATAGTATCCTTATGTAGCAACCTTGTGAAGGAATGACATTTTTTGGCCAATTGAGAAATGAAACTTCTTATGGATTGTATTTTTCCTTTTAAGGACCTCATTTGGCTGATGTTCTTTGGTATCTCCATATCCATTATTTCTTGTACTTTCTCTGGGTCCACTTCAATTCCTTTGGCTAAAACTATATAGCCTAACAATTTGTTGGATTGGACACCAAAGGCACATTTCTTTGGGATTAATCTGACTTTGAATTGCTCCAACCGAATGAATATCATTTTCAAAATTTGTAGGTGTTCCTCTCTTTTGTGGGACTTGGCCAATATGTCATCCACATAATCCTCTAAAAAGGTGTGCATCATGTCGTGAAAGATGGTTGTCATGGCCCTTTGATATGTGGCTTTGACTTTTTTAAGGCCAAAGGGCATGACATTCCAACAAAAGGTGCCCCAAGGGCATGTAAAGGTAGTATTCTCTTGGTCTTTAGGTGCAATTTTGATTTGATTATATCCACTGAAACCATCCATTAGGGAGTACATGGAATGACCCACTGTCAAGTCAACTATTGCATCATTGCTTAGAAGTGGGAAGTCATCCTTAGGACAAGCAAGACTTAAGTCTTGAAAATATATGCATACTTGAATGGATTTGTCATGTTTTGTGACCGGTACAATGTTAGATATCTATTCAGCATAGGCTATTTCTCTTATGAATCCCACCTTCAACAATTTTTCTAATTTTGCCTTGACTAAGAGAGCTATATGCGGGTGCATTTTTCTCAACTTTTTCTTGACGAGCTTAACCTCTAGTCAGACATTCAAATGATGCATTATAAATTTGGGATCTAATCCATGCATGTCGGCATATGACCATGTGAAGTTCACTTGTTGTTCTTGGAAAAACTTGATGAAATCCTCTCTTTCTAGAGGTGTAAGTGATGCTACCAAGTGTATAAATTTTGGATCTAATTCTATCTCAATGTTGACCTTTTTAGTCAACTCTATGAGTATAGGCAACCTTTATTCCTCATGCTCTAATAGAGTATCCAATCTATCTTCCTTTGATGCCACAATTGGGTTTTCACCAAAGGAAACATCTTTTCTCTTTACTTTTTTGGGTTCTAGTGCTGCCACATAGTGGTTTTCAACACTAAAACTTTTCTTTTTCTTATTTTTTTTCCTTTTTGTCTTTTGACTAAGAGATTGAACCCCTACTATTTCTATCATGTTTAGTTCGAATTCATTGGTGAAAGAGGGCTCAACCACATTAAGGTATTGGTTTCCTACTTGGTCATTTGGAAAATAAAGAAAGTCACTTGGCTCAGTTTGGTCCCAATCAATAAGATGGGGATTTATCAAAGATAAGGTTTCATTAGGCAAGTTCTCATCAATTGGGTTTATGGACATGACTTTGTTTGAGGGTTCATACATTGTATCATTTAGATCTATGACGTGTGCTTCCTTGAGATGGTCCATGGAAGAAGGGTCAAAATCCCCTTCACTTGAGTCCTCGTCAACTTCTATGGGAAATAGTGTGGGAAAAACTACGAGCAAATTAGAACTAACATTTGAATCTCCCCCCTCCAAAGGCATCCAAAATGTTTCTATCCATGGTGGATTAGTAGGTGCTTGTCCTATGTTAAGACCTTGTATATTAGGCTCTTCATTGGCTTGAGTTTCTTGCCTTGGGATCTTTGCATAAGTATGTATTGTGACTACTTCTTTATCTTGACATGAATCATCAGATAGGGTATCCCACTCATAATCCTGGGAGTCATCACTATCCCCATTAGATTCTAAGGCATTTACTTGAGGATAGAAATCTTGCATTGGGCTAGAGATTTCACCTTTATATTGGTAGCCTACTCTGGATCTTTCTTCTTTTGCCCTCCAAGTAGGTTCAATGGGTTCTAGTAAACCTCTATTCCTTTGGCCTAAGGGTCCTCTTCCCTTTTATCCCATTTTCTGCATCATCTCAAACCCTTTCCCATATTGCTTGGTTTGTATATTAACATGCTTGATTATTTCCATGGGAGTGCTTGAGGTATCCTCTTCATCATGATAAAGCCATTGAAGGACTTCATTATCCTCCTTGTCAAATGTTGCTTTTTCACTTTCTCTTACAAAGTAAGAGTTATACTTATGAGGTAAGTGTTCTTTTGATGGTTTGCCATGTGTTCTTGGAGATGTGGGCATGTCAAATAGGGAAACAGAGTACTTTCCTACTCCATTGGAACTAATTTTGCATTGTTTGTCAAATGCCTCCATCATCTCACTCATTTTCTTGTAGTTATCCATTTTAGCTTCATCTTTTTCTTCTATAGTGGGTTTGTAGAGTACTATCTCTGATTTGGGTGCTTGGTATAAATATTCATTTAGAGTTGGACCCTCGTAGCTCATATTTTCCTTTCCCTTAGTTGATGTCATTGACTTAGCTTGGGGAGGGTTTGGAGTAGCATTTAATGTTATCATGGGATCATCCATTTTTGTGTCTTCAATGGTGGCTCTTTGAATGATTCCTTCTTGGTTATGTGGAATAAATAGCTCATGAAGGGGTTTGAGTACATTGCAATATTGGAATGGATTTGAGTCCCATCCAACTGTGATTTCTTCACCCATGTATGGAAATTTGATGCATTGGTGGTACATGGATGGGGCTGCTTGTATCTCATGGATCCATGGTCTCCCCAACAAAATATTATAACTTAACTTCATGTCCAATACTTGGCAATTTTTGTTCTTTTTGATAGGTCCCACTTGAATGGACAATACAATCATTCCTTTGGAGGCCCTTTCAGCTTCATCATAAGCCTTTATGGTGATTCTTTTCATAGGGTCAATGGAAGACTTAGAAAACCCTAAGGATTTGACAAGACTCAACATGAAAATGTGAAGGCCGGCTCCCCCATCTATGAGGGCTCTTTTGACTCTATGCCTCTCTATCAAGACCTCTATATGCAATGGTAGATTTTGGGGATGTGTAATAGACATGTCATCTTGGTTGGAGAATGACAAGCAATGAGGTGCAATGAGATGAGCTACCATGTTTTAAACCTTCCCCTCTTCTAAGTTAGTAGAAACATTCATCTCTACTAGAGCTTTCTCTAAAATTTCCTTATGGTTAGGAGATAGCTTCAATAGCTCCAAGATAGAGATTTGTGTTGGAGTTCTTTGTAGCTAATCTACCAAGCTATACAGTTTTGCTACTGTAGAAGATTTCTTGATCACAATATTGGACTAGGGAGTACTAATAATTTTAGGAGCAACCCCTTGTAGGGTAATCCTTGAATTCTGCCCTCTAGTAATAACATTGGATGTCTCTTTTTGGGGCTTCTCTTTGATTATTATAGCATTCACAATGTTATCATAGGGTGGTGCAAAGTTAATGTTATTGCTGCTTTGTTTCTTTCCATTAGATGACTCCCCTTTGTCATGTTTATAGAAGGGATTTTTGAAATCCGTAAGGTCTTCATTGCTTTGAGGTCCATCAATGGTGATCATGCTACTATCGATTAAGTCTTGCACTATATTATTTATCTACAAGCATTCATTTGTCATGTGCCCTCGAATTCTATGGTACTCACAATGGTTATTATCACTCCACCAACTAGGCCTTTTGTGTGGCTCATAAGGTTGAATGCTAGGTAGATTAATGATGTTGTTAGCTATAAGGGTCTTTAGTGCCTTTTTGAGTGGTTCACCCAAGGGGGTGAAGTTCCTTTGAGGAGTTGGCACCAAAAATTTATCAAATTTATTACTCCTTTGATTATTTCCTTGGTTGCCACTATTAGCATTATTGTTGGAAGGTGTGTTGGAGGTCTGGTTTGTATTATTTACTTGATTAGGTGTTCTCGTAAGAGCAAATGGAGTCACCTTCAAGTTTCTAGAATCAATGACCCTGTCATTGACTATTCCCTTATTGTTGTTTTTATACCGATTATTGCTATTGAACCAATTCTTATTCTGATTGGTGCCATTGTTGGAGTTGTTGTTGTTAGAGTTGTTCTTGTTATCTTTATACTATTTTAGTTCTCCACTCTTAACCAACACTTCTTCTATTGTTACTCCATTTTCTATGAGGTCTTGAAATGTCTTGGGACATTGCATTCTCAATTGGTAGTTCATCTCGGTGCTCAAACTATTAATGAATATATCCATTTTTTCCTTCTCGGGCACACTCCTAGTATACCTAGCAAATACTCTCCTCCACCTTTGTAAGAAAGTGTGGAATGTCTCTCCATCTTTTTGTTTAGTATTACATAATGTTATCATCGTGACCTCATTCTTGATGTTGTATGAGTAATGGGCCATGAATTTTTAAGCTATTTCTTTGAAGGTTTTTATGCCAGAGGGTAACTTAGAAAACCACTCCATAGCCATGCCTCCTAAGCTTCTTGGGAATAGTCTCATTAAATAGGTGGTATCATGCATGAAATCTAAGTTCAATGCACAAAACTCCCACAAGTGATCTTGTGGATCTGAAATTCCTTCATACTTGTCGTATTTGGGAAACACTACATTGATTGGGAATGGTGCCATTACTAGACTTTTATCAAACGGGAAAAGACACAATGCTTCAATAGAAAAGGGTTTAGGAGCCCCTGATTTCTTGATTGTATCTAGTTGCATTTGAAATATTTTGAAATATTTTTTCATGATGTCAATGGGACTTTCTTCAACTTCGGGTGGTTTTAGTTGATTAAGATCATAATCTCATGGGAGCTTGAGACCTGCTCAAGCTAGGTCCATGAAATACTTCTTTGTATCACTTGCCATTGCTTTTTCCATGAATCTTAAGAAATAGGGGCACTAAACAGCTTCATCAACCTTGTCATTGGAAATTGGTTTGGCATTAGTCCTTTGGTGAGTGGTATCAATTCCTTGTGTGTTTTGATCTGCCCCTCCACTGTTGGTGTTATCTTGATTATTCGTATTTATGGCCCCCTTATTTGCATCACCTTGGTTGTTTGGGTCGATGCCACTATTGTTTTTATTACCCAAGCTACCATAGTACATCATATTGTCTATTAGGAATGAATTATTGATGTTTGAAGTCATTCTGTAGTTGTTGTTGTTGCATTCATGACTCTGATTGTCATTGATGTCAACACAGTGATCTTCTGGAGACTAGCAGAGAAGCAAATAGTGTTTTGATTAGCGCACGTGGGATATTGTAGATAGAGATATGTAATGTTGAGGTTATATTCTTTGATATGTTATTTTTCTATGGTTAAGAGCGCAGATAGAAATTCATTTATTCATAAAAGTTATGAGCATTTTGGTGGAAGCAGTATTCTGGCAGTGTTCCTGAGTAGCGGTTTTTGGAAATCGGATGATATCTCCTAATCAAGATGGAATTTGGTTTTGTATAGTTAAAGGGAAGGTTGACACACATTAATAGTTATGTGGTTCATAGCACAAACTTTGAGGTCACATGAGTGAAGAGTTACTATATCTGGAAGCTGACAGTTTTGTGTAATTCTTATGTAGCATGTGGAAAATTTTATTTTGTATTTGTGTGCCAATTCATTTGTAATTATTTGAGTGTGGTATAAAGGAAGGAATTTTTTTATTTATTGTATAAGATGAATAGAAATGTGAAAGAAGTGTGAGCATGGTATGGTTGAATGCGAGTGTAAGCATGAAGTGAAGAAAAGAGCTAATGAAGTTGTGAAAGCAAAATTGTGAAGGAAGACATGCGAAGTACAGAGATCTAGAATTGAGATCTGGTGTAGTAGTGAGTGTGGTTTAGCACAATAAGAAGGTAAAATATTTCATATTATTCTACTGAATAATATTAAGGTTATTTGGATAGTGTGTTCAATGATCTTACCCTGAAGTTGTTTGGGCAGTGGGTCCTTCTATCTTCCATAACTCCTAACAGGGTTAGAATCTTTTAACAGGGATTCAAAATCTCCTAATAGGGATTCATATGTACTGAATGTATTTCATAAGACTCCTAAAAGATTCCATCCTTTCACAAGGAATATTCATATTAGTGCATCTTTTATGGGCATCATTCCCACCGGGCTTTACTCTTTCATCAAGAGGTTCCCTAGTCAACATATCTTGTGTTATTGTGTCATTGTGTATGAATATCTTTCTATGGTTGCTAATTACATTTCTTACATGGTTAAATGTTGTTGAAATTGATAAAAGTTTTAATTATATGATAACTGATTCACCCCCCCCTCTTAGTTATCTTGGTGGACTTTACTTTCTAACATTTTCTTCCCCTTCTTGTTCGAGTGATTTTTGGGGTATTCTTGGATTGGTAGAATCATCTCCTAGGTAAGGGAGCTCTTGTCGTAAGTAAGTTTCATCTACTTATAGAGTTTTCTTAACGTAGTAGGATCTAGTAAAAGTAGGCATGAACAAACCACTTGGAAAAGAAGAATCAATCATGCCCTTAGTCAAATCCTTTGTAAAATTTATAAAAATTATGTAGAATAGGATTTTTGACTGGGTTGAATGTTGGAGCAGTAAGAACACAAAAAAGGGTATTCAAATATATGATCAAAATTTTCTGACCCCCTCTACAAATACTCTCTATTTTCTCTTTTAGATTTATGGGCATCACTGACCTGAGTGTAGGTGTGACTAAATTTTGCATACGCATGAACTAGTATATTGTTAGGCGGCACACTACAGGTATGCAGGCAGCACTTTCCTATTGATAGGCAATTTTCTAGTTTTAGCAGGCATGTTTCAATATTTCCTCAGCATGACTTCACTGTTGCTACGTGTTTTCATATAAGTCAAAAGTGTGACTGAACCTCTGATAGGTGGGATTTTATTGTGCATAGGTGGCACTTCTCTGACCAGGTTGTAAGATTTTGAATTTTGTAAACTTTTAAGATCATGTCCTTTGAAATTTTCTTTTTTGAAAATAAAAAAAATCCTCAACAAACAGATCAATCTTTCATCATGTCCCTAAAACAATCTAATGTGTATATCCTCGATCATTTCCACAAGTATAACACAAGAAAGAATTCCAAGTAGCTTACCTAAAGTCAAATTTGGCTCTTAACAAGGCTCTAAAAGGCGGTCTTGCTACTTTATCTAGGATTTATTGTGGATTTCATTCAAATAGATCTTAAACTTTCATCCCCCAAGTATGTTAAGGGGTTTCCCACATGCACCAAGGTACGATTTTGCATAATCCATGAAGACTACTTGAGGAAATTTGAAAAATTTAAAATCCATTTGTCACATACCCCATTAAGGATGCATGTGTTTCATTTTATAGTGGATTGGATTCCCACAGCAAAAGCGAGTGTATCCCACTTTGGGTTGTCCCTCTCACTAGCCCCATTAAGCAACAACTTGGGAGGCAAACCCACTAATTCTCTATTTTAACTAGCATGTTCATATAAAGCAAGGAAAATGGAATTAAGGTTAAGCTTTTGGGAATTTGGTTCACCTAAAAGGTGAAGAGCATATCCCTAACTTTCCCTTTAGTTCCTCAAACACTCAAGAAACAAAGTTCTTTTTCAATCTCATAACAAAGAGATTCTTATAATTGAGGTGTTTGGTCAAATTCCTTATTTTAATTAAGCTAGATTCAATAAATGCCACAATTTAAGCAAGTGCAAGCTTGATTTGATGAATACCTTTTCCTTTGTAGTTAGCAATGGCTAGGCACTTTTTTTGTGATTTTTGCCTTTTCTCTTGCTTTTACTCACCTAGTGGTGATCATTCCTACTCCCTCCTCCAACAAGTTAGTCCAACAAAGCCATTCAAAATGAGGGGAAACCAAAATCAAAAATTGATGAAGCAACAATTATGTATGAATTTTAGAGAATTTATTTGCAAATTTTCAAAGGAAAACTTGATTTAAGGACTAAAAATCTAATTTAAAGAGACAAATTTCAATTTATATGCTTCAACAATTGCAAGATAGTTCTGAAATACTTGATTGTCCTCCTCTTGTGTGGTCTCAAGAATAGCCTTGATGTGCTCAAAGTTATCCTTCTTAATCCTCTTTGCTAAAGCCTTTCCTTCTTGATTAAATCTACTTTCCAGCTTCTGTACTTTCCTATGGTTGCTCATTTACTGTTAAATCATGTAAACAAGGAGTTAGACAAATGATTTAATCAATTCAATAGTAAATAAAGGCAACAGGTAGCAGGTGACATTGTCCAGCTAATATGCATGAATAAATTTTTAGCAGGCATAACTTTACTGACAGCAAGCGACACTTTGTAGTGACACAAGCGATACTAAAAATTACATAGGCATGAACAACTTGTTACCAAGAAAGAACAAAATTTAAAATTGTAGAAAATGATTTATGCTAAGTGACAATTTAATAACAATAAGTGTGAATTAAAATATTATAAGTGTGACTGTTATTTAAAACTGCGAAGCAAAGCATAACGATAAGCGATAACAGATTGTGGAAAAGTGATACTTCCTAAGTCATAGGTGTGACTTTAAGCACCAAAGGCTAAATGATTTAATCTCACAGGCATGAGCATATGATTTGCAGGCAATTGCAAAGTACTCAAGACCATATAGAAGTTGTATGCGAGGTGTGAATCTTCAGTTAACAGGCATTAGGACAAAGATCATAGGTGGTAGTAAAATGACTGTAGGCATGAACAAATCTTTCGTAAGCATGACATCACCAGTTTCCTGCAAAATATTCACAAAAAATAGACAATACAAGCATGCAAATTATGATGAAAATGATAAAATGAGGCCTAGGGCCCCATGATGGGTGCCATTTGTGTGATGATGATAATCACCTTCATGAAATTAAGATCAAATTAGCAACAATTCTAAAGTAAATACAATGCAAATCTATTTAAAAATGAAACTAAGATCTATAACATCTCATGGCTTTCTAGAAAGAGGTGGTAAGTGAAGCTCTCAGCTCAAATCTCCACTAGTGACACTTCTAAAATGAGAATGTATGTTTCTCTATGCTTCTACAATGCTTCTATGATGATGATTCTAGCTCAAATTGACAAAAGTATAATGCAAATGCTCTAAATGCTCTTCAATTGCCTATAGTAACAATGCTTTGCAAATGAATTTCTAAGATATCAATTCCTCTCAAAATGCCTCATATATATAGTAAATTCCCAAGGGTAGCGGGTGGAGTGAAGTAATCATGATTAACCTTTGGTTGAGTCAAATACTTTTCTTTTTTCATAAATGGGGGGACAATTTAAAGGTTTGTCTCAAAGCTTTGGACAAAAGGACAAGATTGAGCGAATGAGATTGAAACTTTAGAATGAGTCATTAAGATTCATTATTTTTGAGTGATTTATGTCTTTTTGTCCTCAATTCTCATTGGTTGCTCAACTTTGTTGAAAGATATTAGGAATTATTACATTCAATTAATTAATTAAATTTAGCCATGTAAGGGTAATAGGTTCATTTTGATTTTTGATTTAAACAACTATACAACTAATTGATTAAAATAAATTATGTAGTGTTTTTGACCCCTTTAAGCTTTGATTTAATTATTTAACATCTTTATTTGATTTTTCCTTTGCTTTTAATTAATTTTGTCCAACTTGATTTAATTATGTCTATTTTAATTGATTTGATCCCTTTTTTATTGAATTAGTATATTTTAATGATTTTGAGCCATTTTATTGATTTTTGCAATTTAAAAGCAATTTGTCCATTTTTGTGTGTCTACATCATCCAACTACTCCTAGGGTTGACACAAAATACAAAGGTTAGTGATGAGATCTTTACTGATGCTTTGGCTAATTGTAGAGACCCTATTACTCCTTCTGTGTTAGGGAACCATATTTTTAATTACATCTAAAGCAACCGAGATAAGCCTACTTGAGTGTGTAATGCTTGGAAGTTAGGATTGGGAAAGCTAGTTGTCCCTGATGTCTTCCTAGATGTTGACCTTTTAGTTGAGATGGCTAGGCATTATGACTCAATCTCCAAGTCTATGTAGAGAAGTGACTAGTCTACCTTAGTCACCTTGGATAGGGGGTCATTTGTGAAGGCTTTCTATCTATATACTTCAGCCTCAACAGAGATTGACTTAAGGAGGGAAAGGGAGATGTATGCCAAATAGGTTGAGCTTGTAAAATCCCAAATTTCTCACTATATGCCTCAAACTAGTAAATAAATTACCCCTCTCCCTAAGCCACAGGAAGGATCGATATGAATTTAAGGCTCTTAATTTAAACATGAAGTACCTTTCCTATGGGTTATGCAGAGTCCTTAGAGTAGATGGGAATGAAGAAAAGATTCTTGTAGACTTTTTAATGATTATTCTGGACATGAAAAACTCCCATGTTAATACAGATTATGATTACATCAAGTATGTAATTGATAGGATGCATGAGGGCCTCATGTCAATCAATGATGGTAGTAAGCCATCCAAGTTTATGCATTATTCTTTGTTAATGCATTTGATCATGTTTCATAATATTGACTACATGGATGTGGGTATACTGAGACCAAGGAAGATGGATTGTAATGAACCAAACCCTATTTAGTTTTGGTTTAGGCTTTGGAATTTTACTTCAAAGGAGAATAATTTCAATGGATTTCAAAATTGGATGGTTTTTCCATGTTTGAACATGATGGACACAAGTTTCACAAGGCTCCCAATGAAAATTATTAGGCTTATAAGGCCTAGAGAATATGTTGACAAATGGCCAATTGATCACAATTGGGGAGACTTTTACCTTCATGATAATTTCACCATGATCAGAGTGTATGGGTGTCCACATCCTCCACATGTTCTTCCTAAGTATGTGCCATAATGGATTTATCTATTAGAGTTTGTTTGGAAATTGATCTAGACCGATAAGGATATCTTGGCCCCACACAAGAAAGGAACTTTTTCCCCCCGAATGTTCAAATTAACAAGGTTTTCAATTGGAAAAAGACCCCTACCACAACTATCTCTATGGCTAAATCATTTCAAAATGGCCTAACAACATATAGGTATGTTGACCCTGAGGACTTTATTAGAAATGCAAGGAAGATTCTTATTCCTAGCATTGGGATCATTAGAGAGTATGAGGGCTATGATATGGAGGATATTATCAGGAATATCCTAGAGGAAGAAGAAATTGAAAGAAGGTTGGATAAAGTCTGTGACTTGATGGTCTTGGAGAAATAGTTGAAAAAGGATGGGATTGGCTTTAGTGATTTTTTCCTTGATCTGCCTTATATCGCTATGATTGACAAGATGATCCAAAACTATGACATCTTGTATGAACAACTGGACTCTCAATTGGATGCTAAAGTGCAAATTGGGACGGGTTACTCATCCTCTCAGTATGAGACTAAAAGTGGGAGTTCATATGAAGAGGATAGACCACCTCAGAATATTGATGAGGCAATTCAACAATAAGGAATTGATGCTCAAGATGTAGGTGATACAGATGAACCCCCTCAAAAGAAGAAAAGAATAGAAGAGGGAGAGTCTTCAAGAGAATGCACTACAAGAAGGATAGTTGATAGAGTGACTTCCTTGGTGCCAAGTGACAAGCCTTATATTCATCACCTAAGGAAAGGTATCAGAGAAGGAAAAATGATAAACACACAAGAGGAAGTTGAGTTGCCCCTGTTGTTGTGCAAGGATGAAAGAGAGGTGCTTCAAGAAGAGCTCATGAGTGATGATGATTTCATCAAAAGTGATGAATTTAAGAGTTTTTTGATCTGGAGGAAACAACATGAGATCTCTTATCAAGCAGTTGAGGGTGCAGAGCAAAGAAATGAAGCCTTACAATCCCTAGCCTCATATGATCTAGCCTGAGAAAAGATATCAGTTGAGGAGACTAGGAAATTGGTCAAGTCAAGTGGGATGTTGCTAGTTCCAGGGTGGGACCTGACCTTGGCTTTCATCATTGATCAAATAAGGAGATAACCACAAGGTGGTTTGTCATATTAAGCCCATATTGGGAAGATAGTAAGAGGGAGTGGATTTGATCCAAGATCCAAAACCCTGGCAATGTGGTCTCTTGCCTTTAGAACTTGGAAGCCCTCTCTAGTCAGCATTGAGGATAAACTAGAAGGAGATAAGATCATCTGGACTATGCAAAACACTAGTGATCTTGAGCTTTCAAAGGAAGTAACCCATTTTTCCTATTTAAATGAGGCCAAGACTATGCAAATCTCCAATGGGTATGGAGTGTTGTTTGAAGACTCCATCAAATTGGTTGCCAAGGACAGAGAGGAAAAGGTCATGAAAATAAAGATGTTAGAGGATGAGCTAGAATTAATGAAAAGAAAACTTCAGAAAGCATCCAAGGCCATCCCTCCCCCTATTCTAGAGGCTGAGGTTGTATATATTCCAGTGGTAGATGTACCTGATGTGGCCATCAATGAATCAGAAAAGGATAAGGTGAAAGTACTGGCTCCCAATGCCCTATCAGACATCATGCAACATAGACTTGAGGTGATAAAAGGAAAGATGGAATTAATCCATAATTCATTTGTCATGTTGCAAGGGATAATTGGGAATGTGAATGATGATGTGGCTACTTTGGAACCATTATTTAATATGTGGTCTGGAAGAGGTGCACTCTTTGAGAAGATTGAAATGTTGCAGCCACACAAGACTGATATCCCATAATCTATTGAAGAAGTGGGAGATAAAATTGAACTCATTAGTACCACTTGGGCATTTTTCAAAGGTAACGCTAGCCAGGTCAAGGCCAAGATAGAAATGTTTAGACCTGATTTCAGTAAATACTTGCCTCCAATTCACAAGGGTGATGGTGACATCATAAGTGCTAAGGAGTGGAAATTAGGAATAGATAAGTTGTTGATGAGACAAGAGGCCTTTCTGAAAAATGATGGCACATTGGACATTAGCAGATTCAAAAACATCCTAGATGATGTTTTTAAGGTGGAAAATGATTACATCAAGTTTGTAGTTGATGCCAAGGCCATGATAGATTCTAGATGTGACAAATAGTTGAAGGTATTGTAGGATTTGAAGGAGTACACCTGGCCTACTGAGGAGGAGGTTGCATTGTGGGATAAGAGTACAAAGCCCAAGAAGAAGAAGCTAGTGGTTGTTGATGTGTAAACAATTGAGGAAGACTAAGAAACATCTGGCACCTGATCATTGAGCATATGGAGGGTAGATATCATGAAGAGGATAGTGTATGTTTTTCAGTTGAGGTAGTCACAATCCATATAACAACTTATGAAACTACCTTGAATATATGCAGATGAAGGTGCCAAATGTTCAAGATTTTGAAATGATTGGGAAAATATTCCTCCAGTTTCTTTTCCTTATTTTGTAATGATTTGTAACTATTTTTTATCTGCTAGTTCTTTTCCTTCTCCTAGCCATCTGAAGCTTGTTGTATCTTGATTCTTCAAAGATTCCAAGATGTCTAGTGAATGATATATATAGTTAGTTGTAACTTTTTGATAAGGATGTTGAATTTTGTAACTGAATCCTATTGCAAAATTTTGATCTCTAGTTTTCGTTCAGGTATTTTTCCATTATCAATGTATTGATATTGAAAAATATCAATGAAAATACACTAGACTTCCATCTCAAATTGTGTGTCTTCTTGTTTTAAGTTTGAATTCTTATATATTAATATTGCAAAGAAAGATTAATATATGGTTTACAAGGTAGATTTTGAGTTTGTCTTGGAGTTCCTTTTCAAGGAAGGGGTAAATCCTTTAAGATAACTTTAGAGAATTCATAATTTTTCCAAGAATATGATGCATGAATCTGAGAGTGAGGGGAACAATTTGTAAGGCATTTGTTCTGAATTCTAGATGTTTTAGAATTGTGTTTTCTATTTGATATATGTTGTAGATGATTTTGTGCCTGAGAATAAGACATTGATCTATTCTTGGTAGGCAGTTCTTCATCATCAAATCAATCTATAAATGATATAATCTCTACAAAAATGAGTAACATTAATGTTAAGTAATGCAAATAAGTTTTATGATTCCTTTCAAGAAGTGAATCCATTGGTATACCCACCTAAGCTTAAAAGCTCAAAGTGTAGGAGGATCATAGTCTTGGTCCTTTTCCTTGATAGATATGGAGTGGGTTTAGAGAGTAAGTGACACTAGTTTGTCAGTGATATTGTAAATCTGCAAGTGGAAAGAAAAGGAGCCAGCAGGTTCCTAGTGTTGTTGATGTTGAGAAGGTTTGTGCATAGAGTATCATTTTGGAGAGAGGAAGATAGTGTTTCCCTCAACCCCAAAGGGGGTGATTGTTGGAACATATAATATATTGATGTTAAGTGAGTTTTGGAGATTTCATGATGCAGGTTTGATTACAAGATGATCAGTTATTATGTTTGATGACAACTATTGAACTTACATTCTTAGTGTGTTCCTAATCATAGTTGTGATGAATGAAAGGTTGTAGTAAATTTTAGTGGTTTCTATCTTTATGGTAGACTTACATGTATCTATGGATGTCTAATACATGACCTTTACTACTAAAGTGATCTTATGTAAAAGTTGGGATTGGTTGAAGTATAATATTGCAACTGCTAGAATAGTTAATGAAAGGTTTGATGATTGGTGAGTAGAGAAAGAGTTGTTAATAGGTTAAAGTGTTTGTGTTCTTTAGAAAGATTTGATAAATCTTTGATCAGTGAATGATTTTGAGGTTGTTGTTGAATTAGTTGAGTTAGTCACAAACTATTGGGGTGTCTTCATGATTGAAGGTGATGATTTGACATCATATTGATCAATGCTAGTATGTGGAAAGGATTCTAGAAGAAGCACATGTTTGGTCAATACGTGTTTGACCTCTGGACAAAAAAAATCTATGTAAATCATTGTATTAGCTGATGCAGTCTTGAAATGTATTTCATAAATTGAATTTTTGTTTCTGGCATCTTGGATCTGAGTGACATTTTAAATTCAAATCTATTCTAAATTTATGGATTAATTAAGGTGGTGGACTTAAAATTTTAATATATAATGGTTTAATTTGAGAGTTAATAATGTTGACTGTGTTTTGGGCAAGTGGGGTTGTAAAGTGAGATTTGCAATCAGGCTAGAGAAAATTTAATTGTGTTGAGAAGAGATTGTGTTCTTTAGTGGATCTGATCAAGTAAAGGTAGTTTTATTCTCTAGATCTTTCTTTTTGTTGTTCCCTAATAGTTGCAGTGGGTTAAATCTCTTAACTAGGTAGATCCTAATAGATGTTTTTGGTAAATTCTCTAGAAAGGTGACACTTTGACAAGTGTTCAAAGTCCTCTAACAAGGCTACTCTTTATAGGGTGAAGTTCCTAATAGGACAAAGTTAAATTCCTTAACCAAGTAGCACCTAATAGTGTTGTAAACTCCTAACAAGGTTTGCACAAGATAAATTTGTGTGTCAACTTTGTGGTTGGATTTGCATGTTTATGACTTTCATTTGTTGTAATTATAGTTAATATTTTGAATGTTGGTTTAAATTAAGAGGTTAAAAAAGTTGTATTATATGGTAGATTATTGATTCACCCCCTCTCATTAATCTGATCTTAAGAATAACAATATATGGTGGCTTCACGATTTGATGAGTTTTAAAAATATTACATCTGGGTAAAAATTCTTCAAAAGATTGCATCTGCTTAACATATAATTGTGGATTCATCTAATTCATGTTTTGTGGGTTTCCATATTTTCATTATTTAATTCACAAGCATGATTCAAAAAGGGTTTCTATCAATTTGATTCAATTTCCAACAAAATTTCTTATAATTTATGTTACTCAATCTTTTGATATTTTTTGGAAAATTATTTAAGTTAGGAAATCATCGTAATGTTTCAAATTGCATATTGAAATTTGAGAAAATATAAAAAAATGTTAAAGTTTTTTTTTGCAGCCTTCAAATGATCAGACCAACAAAGGCCTTCTCATGAACAATCAAGTTTATCTTTCATCGAGTTATCCAAACAATTGACAAATATCCTTGCATAACATTCGAAATAAATTCATTATTCTTGCAAGAGGGAAATTTGGATCCCAAATTCCTAGCAATTGACTTGTGTAGAACCAATTCTCAACATGTACCTAAATGAAATCATATAGGCATAGTTGATGCTACTTTTGAGATCACTATTTTGGATTATAGCCAAAATTTTTGGTAAGGTAGTGAGCCTCTATATGTATGTTGTAATCTTAGAAGTGAGTTCTATGGGGTGGACTTGAATGAAAGTGCATTACATTTAAGGCTATTTACCTTAACTAGGTTAACATATTTATTTCTACAGAGATAATTATGGGTTCCATCCCCATCATGGTTTTTCCGTTAACCAGGTTTCCACACAAAAATCATGGTGTTATGGGTTTGTGGATGTTTTATTTAAGGTTTAGTTGTTTACTTTTCATTTCTTTTAGTTTATGGTTAAAGAATTAGATCATTAGAGCTTAAAGTTTTAGAACATTGATTAACCCATCTTTGTGATACTCAATACTGTTAGTCAAATTTTCATGCCTTTGAGATCCATTGAAAAGATTTCCTTATCTTGAGAAATAGGTCCTTTTATCCTTCATAGGGTTCTATAAAATTTTCCTTGTCTAAATTTGAAAACCCTACCCATATCTAATTTTACATTACATTTCCATGTCACTTAAGTCTTTTATTTTGCACATGGTTATTGTTTCTCTTTTCTCCAAATATCAAGAATTTTAAAAGTTAAGTATAAAGATTTGGAGACTAGGCGACTGATTAATGTCCTTGTGATTATCTCTTAATCTCCAAGTGTCAGGCATTTAGTTTTTTTCATCTAGCAACTTAGCAAAAATGGTTTATCTAAGTATCTCAATATCTAGTAGTGATATCTTAACCCTCAGCAATCTCACACAACAGTTAGATCTTAGTCTCTTGAGATAGTGGTTAATGCTTAATAGATCTGGAGATCATGTGACAAGGTTCAAAGTCTTAGAAATGTGTGGTTATCTCCTGATCTCATAATTTCATGGCCAAGGCATGAAACATTCATTGATTAAGAGGTCACCATAGATAAACATCAAGGTCGATGGCTATTGCTAAATCTTGAGATAATGATTGGGTTAAGTAAAGTATTGAATGACCCAACGAATGAGGTTATCTTTGAATCTCACAAAGTCATAGTGCAGTCTTATTTCATTTGGAGATTTAGTGATAAGCTATATGACTTACCTTATGATGGTCATCTCTTGATCTCAAGAAGGTTGATGTTAAGTTCTTAACATCTATCAACTTGGCGAATAAGGTGTTCGATAAATCTTGAAAGGAAAGTGACTATGTTTCAAAGTGTTTGGAGATTTAGTGACAAAGGCTTAAGTAAGTAAGAAGGTAGTTATCTCTCAATCTCATAAAGTAATTGTAAGGTTTTGAAATATCTAGAGATTGGGTGACGACCATAGATTATAAGGAAGATCAAGGGTTGGCGCTTAATCTCAAGAACTTGAAGAGGGTAAATAAAATACTTAGCAACTTAGAGAAAGTTTGTCTCTTATTCTTTGAATAGAACTATGGTTAAAGAAAAGGTTGTGAGATTGCGAGATTTGTCTCAGACTCTTATTCTCAAGATAAAACCACAGTTAAACTTAATACTTAGAGATAATGAGATAGAGTTCTATGCGTGGTCTCTAGATAACTTATGGTTAAGTTCTCATGAGAAATGAAAAGAAAAGGTGATTCTAATGTTGAAAGTACCTTGTTGAGATGGAAAAAGTAATGAGCTAGATGACCATACTTCAGTTGGGGTTTTTGAAAATTTTTTAGGGCTTTTATGGCATAAACAATTAATCATGTCTTTTTTCTTTCTTTCCAAAAATTGAATGCAACCTATCGATCTCACACCTTATGACTAGCCTAGATTTGAATTTGGTTTCATGCAGAGTGAATGCTGAGGTGACTTAGAATAGATTTTTTGTGATTTCTATCAGTTCTATGCATTCATTGATAGAAGATATATAGATAAGACACTCCCTCTTCACACATATCAGATTTTTAGAAGAGCAATTAAGAAGATGAGAAGTTGTAGAGAGTGATTTTTGAAGAGCCAATTTTAGAACCTTGGATTGTCTAGAGCTATTGAGATGAGCCAACTAGAATCCATTTATGTTTCATCTAGTAAAGGACTAAAGGAACAGAAAGAGGAGTAGAAGGGGAAGCCCAATTATTTTGAGAAATTCATCACCTTTCTCCCAGGATCCACACAAAACAAGAAGGTGAGTGATGAAACCTTCACTGATTCTATGACTAATTGTAGGGACCTTGTTGCCCCTTCTTTCTCTTCCTTTCATTTTTTCAATTAATTTTATAGAAACGGGTCTAAGAAAATTCTAGTGTGTAATGCATGGAAGTTGGGCATGTGAAAGCTCATAGTCCCTGATGTCTTCCTTGATGTCGACCTTCTATTTGAGTTGGATAGGAACTATGACCTTGTTTCTAAAGAGATTAGGAGAAGTGACCAATAAGACCTAGTTACTCTCGATAGGGGGTCATTTATGAAAGCCTTCAACCTATATACCTCTTGTTCAACATAAATTGACTTAAGAACGAAGAAGGAGAAGTATGCAAAACAAGTAGATCTTGTAAAGTCCCAAATCATCCATTTTATACCCAAGACGGGGAAATATGTGACCCCTCTCCTGATCCATATGAAAGCACAATATGAGCTCAAAGCTTTCCACTTTTACATGAAATATCTTGCATACGGGTTGTGTTGGATTTTGGGAGTTGATAGGGATGTAGAGAGGATTCATGCAGACTTGTTGATGATAATTCTAGATATACAAAATTCCCATGTTAACATAGACTATGATTATATCTAGTATGTAATTGATAGGATTCATGAATATTTAATAGCTATAAGAGAGGGCAATAATTCACCCTGGTTCATGCATTACTCTTTATTGATTCATTTAATCTTGTTCTACAATATTGATTTTATGGATGTGGGTATGCTAAGGCCTAGAACAATGGTGAAGGGTGAGTTAAACCTAATACACCTTTGGTTGAGGGTTTTGAATTATACCTCTAATGAAAGTTAATTTTAACGTTTCAAGATTTGGATTTTTAATCCAATTCTGAACATGATGGGAACACATATTTAAAGGTTCCATGTCAAGTTGCTTAGGCTTCTAAGACCTAGATAATATGTTGATAAATGGCCTATTGACCATAATTGGGGAGATTTCTATTTGGGAAGGACCTTCACATTAATCAAAGTCTATGGTTTCTCACAACTCCCACACATACTACCTAAGTATGTGCCACCAAGGGTTGTCCTAATTGAGATCATTTAGCATTTGATTTGGTCTAACAAGGAGTACCTAGCTCCTCATAGGAAAGGTACTTTCACCCCTTGAAAGTTCAAGTTAACAAGTTTTATAGTTGGAAAGAGGGCTCTACCACAACTTATCTTGTGGTTAAATCATTTCAAAATGAGCTCATCTGCATACAAGTATGTGGACCTTGAAGATTTCAGTAAGGATGCTAAGAAGCTTCTCATTCCAAGAATTGGTGCTAGTAAATACCATGAGGGATGTGATAAAGAGGAAATCACAAGAAATATCTTGGATGAGGAGGAGATTGAGTGAAGAGTGGGAAAAATACATGATCTTTTGGATTTAGAGGCTCAAGTGAAAAAGGAAGGGATTGTGTTTTGAGGACTCTTCCCATGGCTCCCTTACATTGCAAAGATAAAAATTTTGATAGAAATGTATGACATCTTGTACAAATAGCTTAATGCACAACTAGATTAGAAGCTATAGGTTCAAAGGGAGTACTCATCCTCTAAGTATGAGGAAGGAAGTGATGGGTCATATGAGGAAGAGAGTCCTCCTTAAGAAAGTGAATCTCCTATTAAAGACTAGGGAATTGATGCTCCATAGACAGAGGATATACATGAGCCTCCTTAGAAAAAAACAAAGACTTGAGGCATGAGAAACATCTAGGAGAAGAAGGTCAAAGAAAAGGAATGGTAGGATTGTTTCCCTAGTGACACACAATGGGTCTTACTATCATCATTTGAGAAAAATTATAAGAGAGGGGAATAAATTTGACACTCAAGAAGATGTTGAGTTTCCCATGTTGATGTGTAGGGGTGAAAGGGAGATGTACCAAGAGGAGTTACTTAATGATGATGATTTCATCAAAGGAGAAGAGTTCAAGAACTTCCTGATATGGAAGAAGCAACAAGAAACAGCCAATCAAGTGATTGATGGTGTTGACCAAAGTAGTGAGGCCATACAAACCATAGCTTCATATGATCCTTCTTCAAAGAAAATTTTAGTTGAGGAAGATAGGCAATTGGTAAAGTCCATTTGAATGCTATTACTTCCAAGTTGGGATCTAACTTCAAAATTTATAATTGATCAAATAAGAAGACAACCACAGGATGGCTTGTCTTACGAGACACAAATTGGTGAAATGATTAAGGGATGTGGTTATGACCCAAGATCCCAGACTTTGGCTATGTGGTCTCTATCTCCTAGAACACATAAGCCTTCTATAGTAAGTGTGGCTGAGAGGATGGAGGGAAACACAATAATCTGGACAGTGTAGAATACATCAAACCTTGAGGTCTCCAAGGTAGTAACACATTTTTTCTCACCTCAATGAGGCAAAAAATGCATAATTTTCCAACAGGTATGGGAAGTTGTATGATGAGGCCATTGTATTGGAAAAGGATAGAGAAAGGAGCTTGATGAAAATTAAAATGATTTAGGATGAGCTTGAGGGGATGAAAATGAAACTTGAAGAAGCATAAAAAGTCATTCCCCCTCCAGTCCTAGAAATCGAGGCTACAGTGCTTCCAGTGACAGAGGATCTTGATGTGGTAGTTGAGAAATCTGATAAGGATAATTTAGAAGTGGCCCTCAATTCCCTATCAAACATCATGCAACATAGATATGAGGTGATAAAAGGAAAGATGAATCAAATCCATGATTGATTTAAAGTGTAGAAAAATACCAATTAAGATGTTAAGGATACAATGGCCACCTTGGAGCCATTATTCAGCATATTGTTTGACAAGGGGGCACTTTTTGAGAAACTAGAGATGTTGCATCCACATAGACCTCATATTACAGAATCAGTTATGGTGGTTGGAAAGAAAATAGAATTGATTATAACAACTTGGTCCTTTTTTAAGGGTAAATAAAATCATATTAGGAAAAAAATGGATATGTTAAGCCTAGACTTCAAAAAACACATACCTCTATTTCACAAAGAGGATTGCGACATCAAAAGTGTTGAGGAGTGGAAAACATACATGAAATTTTTTTGACTAGGCAAGATTCCTTTTTGAATGATGATGCAACTTTGGACATGGAAAGGTTTAATCGTATCCTAGATGACATGTTCAAAGTTGAAAATGATTGCACCAAGTTTTTCAGTGATACAAAACCCATAGCTGATTCCAGGTGGGATAGGCAGGTGAAACAACTCCAGGGTTTGAAGGAGTACACATGGCCAAAAAAAGAAGAGGTTGCATCATGGGATAAGAACACAAATCCCAAGAAGAAGAAGCCTGCAACCTTTGATTTGGAATAAATGGAGGAAGACTAAGAAACACCTGACACCTGATCATTGAGCACAAGAAGCATAGATATAACAAAAAGGATAATGTATGTTAGCCATCTGGCATTCATTATCCATGAAATTACTTTTGAAGCTACCTTGAACATATGTAGACAGAGGTTCCACCTATTAAAGATTTGAAATTATTGAGAAGATACTTCTCCATTTTGTTCTCATTATTTTGTAATCATTGTAACTATTTTGGTCTTCTAGTGTCTCTCTTTTCCTATCCATCCAAAGCTTGGTGCATCCTTATTCTTTCAAGATTCTAAAATGGCTAGTCATTACTATATATAGTAGGGCTTTGTATGGTTTTAAGGATCATGAATTTTGTAACTAAATAGAGAGAGAATTTTGATCTATAGTTTTTGTTCTGGCATTCCACCATTTTTCAATGTACTAATACAGGAAATTTTAATGAAAATATATTGGAATCCCTTCTTACATTTGTGAGTTTCTTCTTGTTTTGATCTTGAATTCTTTTATGTTAAATTAGCAAAGCAATTTCATGTATGGTTTGTAAAGTAGATCGTGAGATTTTTATTGAGTTCATTTTAAGGAAGGGGTAATTCTTAGGGATGGTCTCAAAGAATTTATAGTTATTTTGAGAATTTGATGTCTGAGTGTTAGAGTGAGGTGAATACTTTGCAAAGCATTTATTCTTAGTTCTGGGTGTGTTTGAGTTAAATTTCCTTGTAAATGTATGTTTCATTTGGCTCTGTGCCATAGAATAAGACATTGGTATCTTCTTAGGAGGTATTTCTTCATGATCAATCAAATTATAAATGATAAAATCTTTCAATTAATGTTTCAAAGATATTAATGCTTAATATTTGTGTTGGACAAATGCAAATAAGTTTTACTAATTCCTTTAAGAAGTGAATTCTAAGGTATACCCACCTGAGCATTAAGGCTCAAAGTGAATGAGGAATAATCTCTTAGTCCTTGTTAATAGGTCCTTTTTCTTGTTATATTTAAAGTGGGTTTAAAGAGTCAGGGAAATTAAGTTGTCATACAAGGAAAAAATTTGCATGAAGAAAAAGAGGAACCAACAAAATGGTGACTCTGCTGTGGAAAAATATACCTAGCTTTTGTTGAGATAACCCATACTAATTTGAGACCAACAAAGTTTTAAAAGCTTTCAAGAATCTCCAGTTAGTTTGTGCAAAGTTAGTGCAGTGAGTTTTCATCTCTGTCTAGGTCCCCATGTTACTCTTGTTCTGTTTGAGATTTTCTTTAGATTTTCAAGATTTGTCTCTAAAAATTTCCCATTAAATGTGGGTGGTGACTCAGAGGGTTAGAACCAGTGTGTTTATAAGTTACAAATTATGGAAAAAATAAAAACACAAGATCTTTTGTCAAAAGACACCCAGACATTAATCTAGAAGAATTACCTAGGTCTGTAAAGAAGAGTTGGCTTACAAAAGGTGGAGAGTCTACCAGTGCACCTATAAGAGAACAAAATAATTTTGAAGATGAGGTACTATACACATCTTGATGCAGGAGCATCCACGATGTAAGAGTAATCTTGCATCACCCAAAAATATTTTTGTTTTTATATTCAATAAGGGCTATCTTGTGCAGAGCTGCTATTTATGGGAACTTTCTATTTTTAGTAAGTTGGCCATATGATCTCAGAATTTTCTGATTTCACATGTGGAGGTTCATTTCAGTTGTATCAGCCTGTCAGTAAAGTTTCATGGCTAAATTAGGTCTAGTTTTGAAGATATTGAAGATTTTTTGGTATTGGCAGCAGAGTACAGAAACTTTGAACTTAGGTTTGAAAGCTTTAGAGGCCATGGATGAGGTAAAAAATTTGGGTCATGGGTGCTTGTGTAGGTCAAGCCTATAGAGTGCTTTGTGGCATTTCTAGAATGGGGTTATAATAGTCAATCGAGTCAACTGGCGATGACTTATGGTCTTCAGAAGTTGGGTCACCTAAAATGGCAGAAAATAATTTTCCTTCAAAATTTTTGTTTGGGTTCAAAAGTCATTTTGAGCCAGCTTTGATGTAATAAATTGTAAAATGAAATAATTCTAAGTTTGGTTAGCCCTAAGGGCTAAATTTTTGGAACCTTCTCGGGCGGTGGAAATTGCCTATATAAAGAAGGCCCGTAGTGTTGTCTAGGGCAGTTCTGGGTAGATTTGGGTAATGATTCAAGGCTTGTCCTACAAAATATTGTAAGGGAATTCTCATGTGGCTTTGCATATTGTAATTTTGAAAGTTTGTAATTCCACATTTGTGGAGATAATGAGAAGCCAATTTTTTGTTCTTGCATATTGTTGTTATTTCTCTATTTCTATTATATGTTTGTGGTATAAAGGGGAGCACCCTTCATCAAGTGGTATCAAAGAAAGAGTTCTTGAGTGTGTAAACAGATCACTGACTATGAGGTAGTTTGCACCAGGACTGTGGTTAGGGTTTCAGTGCGCATCACAAAAATGCATCCACGAAGAGAACATGGTGGAAGAGCTGGTGCTGTGACACCTAAGGTTAGAGAGCTACAGAGAAAAGTGTGAGCACTACAAGAAGAGATTCATAAAGGAATGAATCTTAATGTTAGAGATAAAAGAGAGGATGAAATCAAAGAAGAATATCAAGAAGGAGAAGCTGAAATTGTGAACTAGGAGGAAGAAAGACTTTTTTGGGCCATTTCCAAAATTGGGAAAAGACCTAAGATTGAGGTTCCTACATTTTCTAGAAATCTTAACCTAGAGGAATTGATCGATTGGATCAATGAATGTGAGGAATATTTTGAGTATGAAGATGTTGAGGATCCTGATAGGGTCAAATTCGCGAAGGCCAAACTGAAAGATCATGCGAAGATCTGGTGGCAAGAGATTCAATTGGAGTGAAATAGAAGAGGGAAAGATAAAATCACAAGATGGGATCTGATGGTAGATAAATTGAAGTGATAGTTCATCCCTGTTGATTATGAGCTTGACCTATTAAAGAAAATGCAAAGTTTGAAGCAAGCAGGATGATCTATTTAGGAGTATACATAGGAGTTCTATCGACTCCTCATCAGAATAGGTCATGCAGAAGCTGATAAGGAGAAAGTTTCCCAATACCTTAATGGGTTAAGGCCAAGCATTCAGGAGGAGTTGAATCTAGTTTGAATGAAGAGTATTGAGGAGGCATACCAGTTTGCCCTACAAGTAGAGGAAAAGCTGAATAAGAAGTTTGAGAGCAGATAAAATGGAAGAGGTCATGGTGGAAGATCTGGTGGATGGTCATATGGTGGCCGAAATGAAGATCCAAAAAAGAAGGATGAGGCTAGTAGTAGCCAGAATCAGAGAGGAAATAATTCCAATCACTTCCAAGATTAGAGTAATAGAGATCAAAGAGGAAGAGGAAGAGGACAAGGATTTGGAAGAGGAGGCTTCCGTGGAACATGTTTTCATTCTAGAGAAGAAGGTCATAGGGCATTTGAATGTCCTCAACGCCAAGGAAGGACAAATAGGAGAAATGAAGGCTGGGCCAGAGTTGCATATGTAGATGAAGATGCTAGATCATCACATTCTAAAGATGATGAAAGAGGAGAAACATTGATTAACAAAAGAGTCCTGCTGAGTGGTGAGAATGAACTTGAACAAAGGAGGAGCATGTTTCACACCAAGTACAAGTGTGAGGGTAAGTGTTGTGATGTGATTATTCATAGTGGAAGCACTGACAATTTGGTGTCAGAAGAGATGATGACAAAGCTGAAGCTCAAGAGATAGAAGCACCCACATCCATATCGGATTGCCTAGGTAAAGGATGACCACAAGGTCATGGTCAATGAACAATGCCTAGTGAAGTTCAAGATTGGCGGGTACCAAGATGAGGTACTATGTGATATCATATCTATGGATGTATGTCATATGTTGTTGGGTAGACCATGGCAGTTTGACAAATGTGTTGTACATGATGGTCGTGCAAATACCTATCCCCTGACAAAGGATGGAATGTGAAATAAGCTAAAGCCATTGAATGACATAGAAGAAAAGGTATGTGGTAGTGCAAGAATAACTTTTTTTGATGGAAGAAAGTTCCTAGATGGTATGAGGCATGAGCATGTGTGTTTTTCTTTAATTCCAAAAGCTTGTAAGGAGGAAGTAGAAGATGTTCCTATAGAAGTTGCAGATTTGTTGGATGAGTTTCAGGATATTGTATCTAATAATGTGCCTGATGGATTACCACCAGTCAGGAAGATCAGTCATCAGATGGACTTGATCCCAGGAGCAATTTTTCTGAATAAGGAAGCACATAGAATAACACCTGCAAAAAGTGAGGAATTGAATAGACAAGTACATGAGTTGTTGCAGAAAGGATTGATCCTTGAGAGTTTGAGTCCCTATGTTGTACTAGTCATATTAGCACCAAAGAAGAATGGAGAGTGGAGGATGTGTATAGATTCTAGAGCAATAAATAAGATCACAATCAAGTACAAGTTTCCATTGCCACGAATGGATGATATTATGGATTGTTTGAGTGGAGCTGTGTATTTCTCAAAGATAGATCTGAAGAGTGGATTGTTGGAAATATAGATGGAGTAACTGAGAGGGGGGGTGAATCAGTTAACCACAAAAATATTACCACAGATCACTTCAATGTCTTATTAAACCATTTACTGCTGTTACTCGACAAACATATAGAGAAATGCTAAAACTTGGTTATTACAGTGAGTGTTAATTATAATTGATCTTAAGCATTCATTAGTGATTAACATGCATGCATAAAGAAAATAACATGAACACAAGAGACACCAGATTTAACATGGAAACCCAATATGGGAAAAACCACCAATGTAACTAGTTACTATTTTTCACTCTTTTGAAGTGAGCCTTGTTAGGACCCAACCCGGTAAAAGGTTACAAAACACACTGTTAGGTGTGACCTTGTTAGAGGATTTAATCACCCTATTAGGAGTGGCCTTGTAAGAGGTCTTTGAAACAATTCAATAGAATTGTCACCTTGTTAGAGGATTTACAAAATGGTTGTTAAACCAACTCGGTTAAGAGATTTAGAAATCACTGCTACAATGGAAAGAAAGTAACAATGAAATGACCTAAATAATGATGCAACTAAATTGTTGATTACAGATCTTTGTTCTTCTTCACTAGATCCTTCCTGATCAAATATATCTTTTCTACCCCTCAAGGATATCTAACGATCCTTCAAAATTCACTCACACTTTCTTTCAAAATGATTTACATGTTTGCTCATCCACACACTCTTCTTCTTTCACACTTGTCCACACTTTCACTCCTTTCCACTTGCACACTTTGAATTCAAAACTTGACCTTCTATATATACCATTCAGATTGTCCATTCACATTGTCAAGTTGGCACTAATAATCATTACCAACATTACTAATCATTACCATAGTCGGCTTGAATAAACAAACTTTATTCCTCAAATTAACAAAATTCTTTACTGGGCTGACCTTGCTCAGTAAACACTAATCCAAAAAGAATTCCCTTGGTGACTGAGTGAACTTGGTTACCACTGTGAATTCTGCAACATCCTTTGGAGACTAAGAGATCTCAGTAAACACAAAAAAACTACCTTGCTGATCGATTGAGCTCGGTAGACACTGAGAATCTCTTAGCTGACCGACTAAGCTCGGTAATCACTAGGAAATGCTTTGCTAACTAACTTAGCATGATAATTGATATGACATTTGTGTGACATCAAAGAAAACACACAATTAATCCAACAATCTCCTTCAGATAATTGTATTCAACAATCTCCCTCTTTGGCATTGATGGCAAAACAACATGTCACGGCACAATGAAATTTCATAGAAAACATAAAGTAAGAAACATATCCTTAGCTTCATTCTAATTCTCATCTATGAGAAATCCCTCTATTAGCAAACTTCTCTTTTTGACTGAAAACTCTCCTTCTTAACTTCTCAAACTCTCTGAGAAAACTTTCCCTCTTAGAAATCTTAAGAAATTTCTTGAAATATGACAACAAACTCTCCCTCTTTGACAACACATGCCAAAGACAACACATACCAGGTGAATAGCAATGTACCTTGAGTACTGATTCATATGCAATGATTCCTTGACTAAGCTGCATCAACTAACTGATCTTCAATATGCTCTGGTTGATGTGTAATAACCTCTCCGATAATTATACTTGGACTCTTTGATTTGGACATTACATTATGATGGTTAGAGCTATGTATTCACATTTATGTTTATGATGATGATATGCTTATCAGATATTTAGACATACTCAGTTATAATTATTGTTTATTGTTTATGAAATTGGAAATCATTTATCTTGTATATGCTTATGAAGATTTAAAGAGCTAACCCAAGGATTTGGAAGCTAACCATTATATATATGTGATTCCTCATGTTTTATGTATATGTGATTGATGTGTTTCATGACTCAGGATGAAGTCATAGTTACTCACTTAGTTGAGGTCCACATGATGTATCAATCCTGGTCATCTGTTTGCAAATGCCTTATTGTATATATCTATGTGCATGTATCTCTTCTCGGTGATGTAGGCTTGCAGGTACCGGTCATCATCTCCACCTGGTCCCACAGGTCTGAGCGAGCCCTCAAAATCCTCAATCATTGTTGTTGTTATGGAGATATCACCAAGGTTCCATGAGAAGGAACTCAACCTCTAACCCTTTTGACCTTTAGGCGGGGATTTCTTGAGTCAATCCCTTGTGTTGTTGATATATCATTGTGTATAACAGTTTGTTAGATTATGGTGATCTTGTTTCTTGTTCTTATCCCTTTCATTTTAGGAGACTAAGGTTTGGATATGGTAGCTTTAATTGTTCTTAATAATATGCTTGATTGTTTCTCGTAGATAATTTATTTCATGCGAGTATTGAATGTTGTACTTAATTTCACTAATCTTGTTAGACCATCTTGTGTTAGTGATCACCACATATATATATAATATATATAAATATATATATCCTGATTTACTTTGTATGGAATATGATTTATTATTTGATTGGATAATAATATTTTATAATACCATAATAATAAGATTTTTTTGATATTAATAATAACATTGTTTTTAATAATATGATATTAATAATATTATTATTTTTAATAATATTATAATAATATATATACACATAAGCATATGGGTGCACACATATGCCTATGGTTGCATATATATATTTAATAAATATTAGTGTGTGAAAGTAATTGTATTTTAAATTATAATAATAAATAAATTATTTACTTAAAGGATTAATTATTATATGGTAAAACTTTTACCATAGCTTTAGTAAATATGGTGATAAGTAATAATAGTAATAAATTATTTCCTTTTCCTTAAATAAAGAAAAATAACATTAGTTTATTAATATTTATGAGGCTCTCATATTAGATTTTATTATTAATAATATTGAATTAGCTATTCCCTTCCCGTGAATGGCTTTAATGAATAAATTAAATCCTAAACTATAAACTATCTTTTGGTTGGGATGGTTACAACGGTTGATTTTCCCGTGCAACCAATCCTTCAACCTATTTACAGGAGAGATATTTGAAGGATAGGGAGGTTGGCTGAAAAGGAGACTCAAGAAATTGGATTATTGCTTTGAGAGGATATTGTATTTAGGGAGGGTTTTTGGCTGGATTATTCATAGGAGAATTGATCTTAATTTTAGGATATCATTATTGATTATTTTATATTTGGAAAAGGTGGTGTCTGCAATCGGAAGGCTTTGGTGGAGTGCTAGAAGTAGGCCAAGTTGATTGATTCCTCCTTCTTCAATGGTTGTCTTCTCCGGAATCCAAGTAGGAGCTATCCTGCAAGATGCTCCTCCTTATTTGATTTGTGTGATTGTTTTGTTCTGTATTTGTGGTTGCTTCACGTGTATAGGCAATATGAAGAATATATTATTATATTGTATTATGTTTGTTTTTCCTGTGTGAAGGGACTTAGGAAAAAGGATAGATATATAGTAAATATTTTATTGTACAAATGATTATTTATTCTTTTGTGTGTTATTATATTTTCTGTGAAGCTATATTGTTTGTTTACTTGCTGGAAAATATAGGCTGTGATTTAGATTGTGAACTATGTAACTACTCTTGCCTACTCTCTGGGAAAAAGATAGTATAATTAATTGTATGTACACAAACCTAGAGAAATACAAACTATTCTATTATTTTTAATAATAATAAAATTCATCAACACAAGATCAAATTTATTTAAACAATAATCTTATCTATGACTATCCTAACATGACAGATATCTGCCCTCTAGATAGACCCATACTCAGATGTCTATAGATTTTTATTAAGATAAAAAATCCTCAATCTCTCTGGTGAGGATGGGCATAATTAGATTTTGTAAAACATATCCAAATCTCATAAAGATCCAACGGTTGGTTTGAAAGTTATGGCCCCCACACTGAGGGTCATTTTTTCTGATACTGTATTATTCGTCAATCACTGATCTCTATTTTTCATCTCTTGTATATAATGCATCCAAAAACTTAATAAAACATTCTTATATATTAATATTCTTCTCTCATAATCCATAATAACCAAAGAAATTGAAGAGCCTATGTGCTCATTAAAGCTTCAAAACAATTGATTGATTGCACCAAATCAATAACAAGGATAGTCAATGTAAATGATGACTTCCTGTGTTCAAAGCCTCATAAAAATAAATAAAACTTGTATGGAAATAGTTAATAATAGAAACTAATATTATATAAATCCATTTAAAATCTCATTTGCATTGGAATGGAGTTTTTTTTTAAATACAAAGGGGTTGGCTATACCCTCATGGCAGAGAACACGAACGTTGTAAAGCTTTTCATTTGTATTCAAAGAAAAATTTATTTCCCTCTCTCTTCCACACACCAAACCCTCTAAAAATCTCTCCAAATTTGAGTGTTATGTGTCTATGATGTTTTGGTAAGGGTAGGAAACCTAGCTTGTCACTTAGAGTTTCCACCTAGCCTTAGAACTTTTTGGGAAAGGGTTTGTACTTTAATTTTATTTTCAGTTGTTATTTGGGAAAGGTTACTCCAACCATAGGTATGGCCTAGATATCACTTCCTTGTGGACCTTGGTGTTTATCTCCAAGCACAGGGGAGTGGACCTTTGTGGATCCACGTGGTTGGGTGGTGATTTTTTTTGAGGTATTGTTCGTGTTTGTGCTATTAATGGAGCATCAGAAGCCGTTGAAGATATTTCTCACTATTTTTCATGTTTTATCTTAGAAAGAAAATTGCAAAAATATTGTAAAGTGTTATTCATATTCATGTAATCCTATAAGGCCTTGTATAGTAGAAGATATATTGTAAGCATTCTTGTAATTGGGAAGGGTATATCTAGGAAAATTATGAGAATGAAAGTCAATATGTATTATTGTTGTTGGAAGCAAAGTGGCATGTTTCTTATTACTATTGTTCAAGAAAAGTTAGTAAAACAAATGTGTTAATTTCATATGAGAAATAGTTTAACTCCTAGATAAATTCTTTTGCAAAGATTATGCTTTAAATGTTTATGAAATAAGGTTTAGGGAATATTGATGGAATCAATTTGGTTAGTAATCAAATGATAGCATTTATATTTCTCTCTAAAGAATTTCTAAGGTTATGCTTTAAGAGTTAGTACACTTAATGATCTTAAAATAATTATAAATGTACTATAAGGGAACCTTGGAAGGAATATAAGTTAAATGATGTTTATGGATTGTTCATGCAAATCTTTTAAAGTTCAAAAATTTTCATAATTCGTTACTTAGGTTTTCTTTTCTAAAGAGAATCTTTGTTCTCTTTCCTAGTTCCCTTGCAGGGCATGACATGATGCATCACTAAAACTTTATTTAGTGAGCCTCGGATAGGGGAATGACCCCTAACTTACCTCTTAGATACAAGAATGCATCCTTAGGTAGTGGCTTGGTGAATATATCTACAATCTATTTTTTTGTATGAATATATTCCAATTTGATTTCCTTGTCCTACACCAATTCTTTGACAAAGTGATGTTTTATAGCAATGTGCTTGGTTTTGGAATTCATTACTAGATTCTTTGAAATATTTATTGCACTTGTATTATCACAAAATATAACAACTAGTTCTTTGATCTCAACCTTCATGCCTTCCAATAACTATTTAAACCAAACAATATTAGAGCAGTTTACTGCTACAACAACATATTATGCTTTTGTTGTGGATTGGGATGTGCAATTTTGCTTTTTACTAGTCCAAGATACCAACCTCTATTATCTGATCCTTCCTTGATGTACAAACTACTATTATCATTAGCTCTTTTGAAACCAATCTGAATAAGATAGTTATGTAATCTTTTATACCATGCTCTAGGGGCTTGTTTCAGCCCATACAATGCTTTGTGTAACTTCTAGACCATATTCCTTTTGTCTGGATCAATAAAACCTTCAGGTTGCTCAATGTAGACTTCTTCATCAAGATTACCATTGAGAAATGCAGATTTTACATCCATCTGATATACCTTAAATCCTTTATGTGCTGCATATGCAAGTAGAGTTCTTACACCTTCTAATCTTGCAATAGGAGCAAAAGTCTCACCAAAATCTATTCCTTCTTCTTGAGAATATCCTTTACACACCAATCTATCTTTATTTCTTGATACTTGACCATCTTCATTCAACTTATTCCTAAATACCCATTTTGTTCCAATTACATTTTTATCTTTAGGCCTAGGTATAAGAGTCCATGTTTTGTTCTTCTCTATTTGTTTTATTTCTTCATTCATAGCCTCAATCCAAATTTCATTTTCCAATGCATCTTTGACATTTCTAGGTTCAAAATTAGCAAGTAAACATGTACCTTTTAGTTTACTTCTTGTCATAGTACCTTCTGATTTATTTCCAATAATCTGATCTGGTGTATGATGCCTCCTGACATAATTTGCCAATACAGGTTCCTTGCCTCTTGAATGAGTTACATTGTCATCTTCTTGAATTTCATCTTCAGGTTCTGGTTGCTCAGGCTTGGTAGATATTGGCTCAGTAGCTTTAGACTGAGACTCAGGTTCTTGTGACTCGGTTTGAACTTCTTCTTGTGACTCAGTTACTGTACTAGGCTCAGTAGATGCAGTCTCCTTATTGATAGATGTGTCTGGTAATGTATCAGGTTCAATGTAACCAAATCTCCTATAATCCTCTGGTTCCTTTTTTCTTTCTTCTTTAGTCTTTTCTGCAAACTCATCCATTTTCACATGTGCACTTTCCATGACTTTGTGAGTAGACAAATTCAAAAATCTATATGCCTTACTCTTGCAAGAATATCCCAAAAATATTCCTTCATCACTTTTCACATCAAATTTGCCTTTTCTAGATTCTTTTAAGATGTAACATTTACTACCACATACTTTTAGGTAACTTACATTGGGTTTATAGCCATACCATAACTCATAAGGAGTTTTGAATGTGTCTTTCTTCAACTATACTCAGTTTAAGGCATGAACTACAGTGCTGATAGCTTCCTTCCAGTATTTCATAGCAATGTTCTTTTTAATCATTAGAGTCCTTGCACAATCCATGATAGATCTGTTCCTCCTTTCAGCTATTCCATTCTTCTCAGGAGTTCTTGGGGCTGATTCCTATCTTTTGATTCCTCTTTCAATGCAAAAATTATTGAATTCATGGGAGATGAATTCACCACCTCTATCTGATCTCAAGCACTTCATTCTTTTCCCCATTTCCTTTTCTACTCTTGCCAAATACCATTTGAATTTCTCAAATGCTTCTGACTTTTCTCTTAGATACATAACAGTCATCATTCTAGAGTAGTCATCAACAAAGAGAATAAAGAATTTTTCTGCAGTTTAGCTCTCAATTCCAATAGGTCCACACAAATGAGTATGCACAATTTCAAAAATATCTTCAGACTGATAGTTTTTACTTTTAAAGCTAGTCTTTCCCATTTTACCAATCTAACAATTCTTGCATAGACCCACATCAGGTTTCTTCAAAGTAGGAATACCTCTTACTTTCTTGAATTTTCTTATTTTCACCATGTTATCAAAATTTACATGACATAACCTTTTGTGCCATAACCAACTTTCTTCAATTTTAGCAATAAAACATGAGCATTCACCAAGATCAAGATAAAACAAGTTACCTTTGGTTTGTTTTCCTGATCCAATCAGTTTTCCCTTGTCATCCAGTAGTCTTTCTTTGCCATGCATGAATTCAACCTTGAATCCAATGTTGATTAGTTGTGCTACACTTAGAAGATTATGCTTTAGTCCTTCAATCCAATATGCATTATCACATATAAGTTCTTTGGTTAATGAGATTCGTCCTCTTCCTTTTATGCAACAAGGTTCATTTTTTCCAAACCTTACATTACCACCATCATAGTCTTCAAGGTGTTCAAACTTTGTTTTGTCACCACTCATATGATGTGAACATCCATTGTCTATGATCCATGTATCATTTTTGCTTACATGAGAGATAACTGCCATCTTATCTTCATCATCATTCGATTCATCTTTTACAGCAATGTAAACAATTTCGTCTTCACTGTTATCACAATCCTTAGCCATAAAACATGGTTTCTTACCTTTATCCTTGAATGATTTGAAATTCTTCTTACCATTGTACTTGTGACCTTTCTTCTCATTCTTGCTTTGCTTGTTTGGGCACCTAGCTACAATATGACCAATTTCTTCACATGAAAAATAGATTAAGGGAGTTTTACCTTTGTATTTACCTCTGCCTCTAGTATATTTGTTGGCAAGTAATGCTTCAATAACTTCAAGATCACTATCAGAACTTTACTCTGATTCTTCTTCACTCTCTGACTGGATGTCCTTTATTTTCCTTCCCTTCTTAAGTGAAAGTTTGGCCTCAAATGCTGATTCAATATTTTTGGAAGTTGAAACATAATTGTCATAGTTATCCAACTCAAAGGCTATCAATCTTCCCACTAAGTCATCCAAAGTTATATTGTGATTTTCTTCACATCTTATTTCTTGAATAGCAGATACTCTTATTGCATAGATAGGGAGTAATGTTCTGACAACCTTACTTATAACAGTTTCATCATCAATTTTTCCTCCAGAAGCTCTGATTGCACTAACACTTGCCTTGATCCTTTCAACATATTTTGCAATGTTTTCATCTTCTCTCATTTTCATCTAATCAAATTGTCCTCTTAGGCTTTCTGCTTTCGCTCTCTTCACATTGTCATCACCACCATAAATTTTCTTTAGCTTGTTCCATATTGCATAAGCAGTTGTGTAGTCTTTGATCTCATCAAATTATTCATAGCTGACAGTTGATGCAATGTCTATCATCATGATGTTATGGTTCTTTTTCTCTGTAATGTCTTCAATAGATAATATGCCAGTAGGAGCTGTATATTCTTCATCAAGATATTTGCATCCTGAATCACCAATGGAAGCTAGATGAAGTCTCATGAGACCTTTCCATGCTAAAAAATTATCTCTATTAAGCCTTGGAATTTCTCTCTTGTAAGACATCTTGATCTTTAGCTTAGGCCCTTGAAACCCTTCTTGCAAGCACCAAAAGCTCTGATACCAATTTTTGGAAATATAGATGGAGTAACTAAGAGGTGGGGTGAATTAGTTAACCACAAAAATATTACCACAGATCCCTTCTATGTCTTATTAAACCATTTAACGCTGTTACTTGGCAAACATATAGAGAAATACTAAAACTCGGTTATTGCAGTGAGTGTTAATTATAATTGATCTTAAGCATTTTTTAGTGATTAACATGCATGCATAAAGAAAATAACATGAACATAAGAGACACAAGATTTAACATGGAAACCCAATATGGGAAAAACCACCAATGTAACTAGTTACTATTTTTCACTCTTCTGAAGTGAGCCATGTTAGGAGCCAACCCGGTAAAAGGTTACAAACCACACTGTTAGGTGTGACCTTGTTAGAGGATTTAATCACCCTGTTAGAAGTGGCCTTTTAAGAGGTCTTTGAAACAATTCAATAGATCTGTCACCTTGTTAGAGGATTTACAAAATGGCTATTAAACCAACTCAGTTAAGAGATTTAGAAATCACTGCTACAATGGCAAGAAAGTAACAATGAAATGACTTGAATAATGATGCAACTAAATTACTGATTATAGATCTCTGTTCTGCTTCACTAGATCCTTCCTAATCAAATATATATCTACTATCCCTCAAGGATATTTAACGATCCTTCAAAATTCACTCGCACTTTCTTTCAAAATGATTTGCATGTTCGCTCATCCAGACACTCTTCTTCTTTCACACTTGTCCACACTTTCACTCCTTTCCACTTGCACACTTTGAATTCACAACTTGACCTTCTATATATACCATTTGGATTGTCCATTCACATTGTCAAGTCATCACTAATAATCATTAACAACATTACTAATAATTACCATAGTCGGCTTGAATAAATAAGCTTTATTCCTGAAATTAACAAAATTCTTTACTGGGCCGACCTTGCTCGGTAAACTCTAATCCAAAAAGAATTCCCTTGGTGATCGAGTGAACTCAGTTACCACTGTGAATTCTGCAAAATCCTTTGGAGACCAAGAGATCTCGGTAAACAAAAAAAAACTGCCTTGCTGACCAACTGAGCTTGGTAGACATTGAGAATCACTTAGCTGACTGACTAAGCTCGGTAATCAATGGGAACAGCTTTGCTGACCGACCGAGCATGATAATTGATATGACATTTGTGTGACAACAAAGACAACACACAATTAATCCAACAATCTCCTTCAAACAATTGTATCCAATAGTGGATATCATCAGATTCGGATCAGAGAAGGAGATGAATGGAAGACTGCCTTCAAGACAAAGGAAGGATTGTATGAGTGGTTAGTCATGCCTTTTGGGCTAACCAATGCACCGAGCACTTTCATGCGGCTCATAAACAAGGTTCTGAAAGAATTTTTGGTTAAGTTTGTCATTGTTTACCTAGATGATATTTTGATCTTTAGCAAGACATTGGAGGAACATATGATGCATATTTGTATGGTGTTTGAGAAGCTGAGAGATGAGAAATTGTTGATTAATTTGAAGAAGTGCAATTTTGTGAAGAAAGAGTTAGTGTATTTGGAATTTTTAGTTTTAGCAGAAGGTCTAAAAATGGACCCAGAGAAGGTACAGACTATCCTTAAATGGCCTACTCCAAGGAGTGCTACTGAGGTAAGATCTTTTCATGGTTTGGCTAGCTTTTACAGAAAGTTTATCAAAAATTTTAGCAGTATTTGTGGACCCTTGACTGAAACAATGAGAGGGGATAGAAAAGAGTTTAAGTGGACTAATGGGGCAAAAAAGAGTTTTCAATTGTTGAAACAAAAAGTTACAGAACAACCTATTTTAGCACTTCTAGATTTTAATAAGGTGTTTCAAGTAGATTGCGATGCTAGTGGTACTGTAATAGGAGTTGTTATGAGCCAAGAAGGTAAACCTATTACCTATTTCAGTGAGAAGTTAAATGATACCAAGAAGAAATATTCAATGTATGATCAAGAATTTTATGCTATAGTTCAGGCATTGAAGAAGTGAAGACACTATCTGCTTCTTAAGGAGTTTGTTTTGTATACTGATCATCAAGCTTTGCAATATTTGAAGAGTCAAGGAAATTTGAATCAAAGGCATTTGAAATGAGTTGAGTTTTTGCAGAGTTATACATTTGTTTTGAAACACAGGAGTGGAAAGTTTAACAGGGTTGCAAATGCTCTTAGCAGAAGGAAACTATTGCTAACAAAAATGCAGATTGAAGTGATTGGGTTCAAGGAACTCAAGAATTTGTATCCAGAGGATTTTGATTTTGGTGAAGCTCGAAAAGCTTGTAAAGAACCTGTTACTCTAGACAAGACAAAGTGGCTAGATTTCATCATTTAGGATGATATGCTATTTAGAGGGAGTCAGTTGTGCATTCCAAGAAGTTCTACGAGGGAGAATCTCATCGAGGAGAAGTATAGCAAAGGATTGGCTAGACATTTTGGTCAAGATAAAACCCTTGCTTTGGTTAGTAAAAATTATTATTGTCCACAGTTGCAGCAAGATGTCAAGAAGTTTGTACACAGTTGCAGAGTATGTCAGATGGGAAAAGGAGTGAAGTAGAATATAGGGTTGTATCAGCCATTACCTGTACCAGAGAAGCCTTGGGAGGATATCAGTATGGACTTTGTTCTTGGTTTACCAAGGACACAGTGGGGACATGATTCAATTTTTGTAGTAGTTGATAGATTTTTGAAGATGTCACATTTCATTCCCTGCAAGAAGACTAATGATGTTGTTCATGTAGTAGAATTGTTTTTCAGAGAAGTGGTGAGACTACATGGTTTTTCAAAGACCATAGTTTCAGATCGAGATAGTAAGTTCATTGGATATTTCTAGCATACCTTGTGGAAGAAGTTGAAGACAAATTTGAAGTTCAATTCATCACATCATCCACAGACTGATGGACAGATAGAGGTGGTGAATAGGAGTTTGGGAAATTTACTGAGATGTTTGGTTGGGGATAAGGCAACAGGATGGGATTTGATTTTACCACAGGCAGTATTTGCATACAATAATTATGTCAACAGGAGCACTGGTAAATCACCATTCCAGATTGTATATGGAAATAGTTCAAGAAATGCATCTAAATTGAGAAAGATAGATAAAAGAGAAATAAGTAGTGCTGAAGCTAAGGATTTTACAGAACATTTGAAGAACATCCATGGGGAGGTGAGGAAGCACATTACCAAGATGAATGTGCAGTATAAGGCTAAGGCAGATGAGAAAAGGAGGCATAAGGAATTTCAGGTTGGAGATGAAGTCATGGTTCATTTGTAGAAGGAGTGATTTCTAGTTGGTACATATAACAAGTTGAAAATGAAGAAGTTTGGGCCATGTAAGATACTGAAGAAGCATGATTCAGGAAATGCATATGAGGTAGAATTGCCTACTGAGTGGAATATTTCACCAGTGTTTAACATTTCATATTTGACAGAGTATCATGAAGGAGGTGTTGAAGATGAGGTTACAACAACACAGTGGAGTATTCCAGCAACTAGTTCATATATCAAGGAGATTGAAGACATACTGGATAGTCATGTTGGTAGAAGCACAATGAATAGGACATATGAAGAGTATTTGGTCAAATAGAAAGGATGACCTATTGAAGATTCATCATGGCTAACAAAGGAGGAGGTTAACCATCTTGGTTTTCCTCTACACACCTATGTCATGATAGGGTCACTTCTCAAATTACCCCGGGTGTCTGATGCAGGAGCATCCAGGGTGTAAGAGAAATCTTGCATCACCCAAAAATATTTCTATTTTTATATTCAATAAGGGCTATCTTGTGCAGAGCTGCTATTTATGGGAACTTGCTATTTTTAGTAAGTTGGTCATACGATCTCAGAATGTTCTGATTTCACATGTGGAGGTTCATCTCAGTCATATCAGCCTGCCGGTAAAGTTTCATTGCTAAATCAGGTCTAGTTTTGAAGATATTGAAGATTTTCAGTATTGGCAACAGGGTACATAAACTTTGAACTCAGTTTTGAAGGCTTTAGAGGCTCCGGATGAGGTCAAAAATTTGGGTGACTGGAACTTGCATGGGTCAAGCCTATAGAGCACTTCGTGGTGTTTCTAGAATGGGGTTATAATAGTCAATCGGGTCAATTGGCGATGACTTATGGTCTTTAGAAGTTGGGTCACCTGAAATGGCAGAAAATAATTTTCCTTCAAAATTTTTGTTTGGGTTTCAAAAGTCATTTTGAGCTGACTTTGATGTAATACATTGTAAAATAAAATAATTCTAAGTTTGGTCGGCCCTAAGGGCTAAATTTTTGGAACCTTCTCGAGTGGTGGAAATTGCCTATATAAAGAAGGCCCGTAGTGTTGTCTAGGGCAGTTCTAGGTAGATTTGGCTAATGATTTGAGGCTTTTCCTATAGAATATTGTAAGGGAATGCCCATGTGGCTTTGCATATTGTAATTCTAAAAGTTTGTAATTCCACATTTGTGGAGATAATAAGAAGCCAATTTTCTATTCTTGCATATTGTTGTTGTTTCTTTGTTTCTATTATATGTTTGTGGTATAAAGGGGAGCACCCTTCATCACATCTACTAATGAAGATGCATCATTGTATAAAATTTCTAAGATTGATAGTGGGGTATGTGCAGAATCATGGTATGCCAAACTAGGCCCTTAAGAGGCAATGAAAATTTAGAAAATCAGGTTTATGCAACTTGACATAAAAATTTGAACAAGTTATAAATATTATATCAGAAATATTTAAGAAGAGAATCTATAGAAAATTGAATTTAGTTTCTAAGATACAAGGTATGTTGAAAATCTCAAAGTTCGATGTAGTAGGATGAAAATTTCAAGAAAAAAATAAGTAGGTGTATGTCTAACCCCCTTAAACATAATCAACTGATAATTTTTTTTCACAAGATTATAGATATAGGTAGTAGACTCATGTTCAAATGTGACACATATTTTTTTGCAATTTTTTTCCAGGTAAATAATTAATTATGATTTTTCTTCTACAACTTTTCCAGAATAAAAAAACTCTCATGTCTGACCACATTAACTTAGTCTAAACTTTATCAAATTGAATTTTTATTTTATTTTTCTTGTAGTAGGAAAATCATAGAATGTGACACATGTTTTGGATTTCAAAAATGTTATACAATTTGAAAGTTATAGATATTTTTCAATAAGTCTATAAATCGGGACTAGAAAGATAACAAGTAGGTGTATGTCTGACCACATTAAACAAAATCAAATGATAATATTTTTTAATAAGATTCTAGATAAAATTAGTAGACTCATGTCTGGATGTGATGTATATTTTTTTATTTTTTCCTAGTAAATAATTAATTATGATTTTTCTGCTACAAATTTTCTTGAATATAAAAACTCTCGTATCTGACCACCTTAACTTAGTCTAAACTTCATCAAATTGAAAGAATTGTTTATTATTATTGTATTAGGTGAATCATAAAATGTGATGTATATTTCATATTTCAAAAATGTTATATGTTTGAAAGTTATAGTTATTTTTCAAAGAGTCTATCAATTAGGACTTCTTTTTCACATCGCCACTTTTTGGCATACCGTGATGTTGCACATATCCAGTGGTCTCTCTGGAGATAATTTCTATGATACCCCAAAAGTATTATATCAAGAAAAGGTCATACTACCTGCAAATCAAAGTGTGAAGGCAAGAAGCAAGGATTATGTGCCAAGTATGCATTAAGAAAAAGTTGTTCTTAAAAGGAAACCAGTGGAGCAAAGATGGTTCCATTTCCCATTTCAAAATATCATTGATATGGATGTATCATCAAGCTCTAATGATGTTGTGATAGACCCAACTGATTTAGGTGCATTGATATTTCAACTAGTAGAACAAGATGGAATATACAAGAGGTTACAAAAAGAAAGAGAGGCTAAGACTATAAATGCACTAATGGAAAGAGAGTCTCTACTCATAAAGATTAATGGACTAAAGGAGAGAAACAAAATATTTTCTTGTGCTCCTAAATCTCTACAGCTTGATCTCTTTGGTGACCTTATTGTCATGAGAAGTAAGAAAGAGTACCTATTGCAGGACCATGAGTTTGAACAAGACAAACCTATGATTAGATAAGCACAAAGTTATACTTCTCATCCTAAAGATAAAAATGTAAGTGAAAATGTCAAACCTACTATTGTTGATAACAATAAGGGAAATCAAAAGATGGTTGGGATCAAAATAAATGAGCTTGTGTTAGACCAAAAATCCCAACACCTATCTGAAGTTTGGATATAGAGATGGAAAAAAGAAAGAAGGAAAGAGATGATCTAGAAAATGAATTGGAAAAGGATGAAGTTGAAGCATCTATTGCAAAAAAAAGAAGGAAAATCTAGTTCTTGAAGGCTTCATCTGCAAAAATTCTTGGACCATCTACAATTGAACTAGGTATGCCCTATACAACTTCTAATTTTTCTCCAATCGGTAATGTTGATGCTCATAATTTTATCTGTTCTTCATCTACCAAGATAATTGTTGACCCTAAACAATATTCAAATGTACAAGTAGGTGGTGGTATAGCTGTTAATGTTGGTCCTAGTGGAAACACTGGGTTAAGTTTTCAAAGAAGACCTATGCAATTAGAAGGGTATAGGAAAATTAGTTTTGATGGAATACTACGTTATCCTAATACTATTCCAACTGAGATAAGAGATAAGGTAACTAAATTTTATGGTAATAATGCCATCAGTTGTGAAGAAAACTTTAGGTTGTTTGTTGACATGTTAAATGACTATGAAATACAACATGCTGATGTAGTTATGAAACTACTTGTTCAATCTTTGGTAGAGGATAATAGAGATTGGTTTAAAATAATTCCTAGACCATTGTATTGATTCATGGGATACTTTTGAAAAATGTTTCAAGGTACAATATGGCGATAAACCTAATGCTTTCTTCATGGTAAATGATTTTAACAACATAAGGAAGAATCAAAATGAATATGCAGCTGAGTTTAACATGATATTTCAAAAGGGTGTGCATAAATTGTTTCAAGTTATGTGGTTAGATGACAATGTCTATCTGACTACATACTTCAATGCCTTTTATGGCAAGATTGGATATCTTCTAAGAGAAAAAGAACCAATAAATCTTAGAGATTCTTTTAGGATTGTTGTGAACATTGAAAGTAATATGAAGATATTTGGTAAATTGGGTGGGAAAAGAGATGACCCTAAGTTGTTTGGAAATAAGAATGATTAAAAGGATGATGAAAGGAATGCTAGAAACAAGAAGCAAGAAGAAGACAAGTTGGATAAAGTGCTAAATGCACTGAAGGACTTGAAAACACCAAGTGGGTGGTCCCACAATAGTGTGTCCCACTTTTTGGCCAACTTTGACATAGAGATCAATATTTTGAGAAAAAACTTCACTTTCGAACACCTGTTGCTGCAAAACTATTAGGAATTTGAAGATGATTGAAATTAGAGTCTTTTAGAATTCTCTTTCTAGTTTCTAAATATATTTAAAAAACAAAAATTAAATTCATTTTTCCTTCTCCTTCAAAAAGTTGTTTACATGAAAAAACTATGTTTTTAAGGAGTTACTGTCACTTGGATCAGCATAACATTTTTAAAAAATATGATAACAATGTAATTCTTTCTATATTATATTTGTAACTTCAATATATAAAGCATGCAATTGGTTTCATTCATTTTGGGTCAATATTTCATAGTTTATTAAGTTCTAAAGTGACAATAATTGTAATTTAGACATAAGGTTACTTGGATCACTCTAACTTGATCTATGTATATCGAAATTCATTTTTTCTTTTTTATATAGAAAGGTAACACAAATAATATTTTCCTACATATTTTTCATAATTTTGTTTTTGTAATTTACTATTTTTCCTGAAGTCTTGAAAAGACAGGTTGGTGAATGACTAAACAACCTATGTTTAGTTAAAGTAATATTTAAAAGTGATAATGAACTCAATATGTATTAAAATTATATTCATTAGAAATATTTTTCCGAATATAGCATCATTAGACATCGTAGGTTTGGAAAAACCATCTTAGTTGGTCCTTATCCTAGGCCTTGAAAGGCCATTTTTTTCTAGTTTAATTTTTTTCTTAGGGAAAATTTTTAATTTAGGGGTCTTTGAGCGAAGACCCCCTTCGCTCGAAGACACCCAAGGGTCTTCGTGTGAGGGGTCTTCGCTTAAAGACCCTCATGTGAAAAGTCTGGGGCAAAACACCCCGTAGGAATTTTTCCCAGCCTACTTCGAGCAAAGTAGGTCGGCTAGTTATGAATTGTTCTGTAAAAAAATTTAGAATGTTATAAAACTAAAACATTTTATTTCTATTTTTCACTGAATTGTAATAAATTAATTCACTTTTTCTATTGCTTTTTCTATTCTTGATCAATTTTTACAAAGGCATTTTTCGGAGGAGGATTGCTATTTCTATTTTTTTGAAAGGCATAATTTTCGAGAGGAGAAATATTAGATCAAAGTATTTTTTGAAGAACATAATTTTTATTGGAAATCTTGTGTAAGACATTTTTTAGAGAAAAGAAATGGGGAACCAGAGGGGAAGACAAAGTAAATCTGCTAGAAAAAGGTCACCTAGTATTGAACAAAGAAATCATGAAGGTGCATTGACATATTATCATAAAACTAAATAATTTGAAGGACAAGCTAAAATAGGAGGATCAAGTCAAGTCAAAGAATTTCACATTGAAGAAGGGTCGGGATCACTCCCTATGGAAGCTCAAGAAATTGATGTTGGAGAAGGGTCAAGATCATATGCTCCTAATGGTATGGATGAAATTTTAAATTTAGATCAAACTGTAAACAGAAATATTAATTATAGAAACTTAGATCATTTACTTACAATGGATGTGGAGAATTTGAGATCACCTGCTAATGTTCAACCCTTAAGTATTGATAAGAAGATATCAACAAATATGATAGCAAGAGAAATATTGGCTAAATTTGATAATTTTGAAACACTTGAACAAGCCCAATTTCTTTCAGTTGTACTTATAAACAAAAAAGTTGGAAGGGGTATTAAAATTATTAGGTATAAACACAACATCAAAGAAGAGAAAATTTGTTGACATGCAAACTGATATGATTGAAAATCTTAGGAAAGGTTTGAACCAGGTAGGGAAGTGATCTCGAACTAAAGATAAGACCATTACAAGAAAATTTATGTTGATATCCATCGTAGATAACATTATGCTACGAAAAAGACAGATATCTTCAGTTTTATCTTAGATTGGTTTTAGTAGGAAAACAATATCATGATATGTTTATAGGAGAATACTTTTGGATGAGAGCACATTGGAAGGCAATTGGGAAATCATGTGTAGAGATCCTTGTTCTGATAGGATTGATGGAGAAATAAAGAATTTGGTCACATTATTTTGGAATGATAATACACATCCTTCATCAAATAGTAGAGATGTTATCAGACATAGAATTTTAGCTAATCAATATGAATATCATATGAAACATTGGTTGGACACAACACAACATGAAATGTATGTGTCATTTTGTAGTTCAAATCCTAATATAAAGATTGGGCAAACATTTTTTGAAAGATTGAAGCCATATTATATCAGGATAAACAAAGTGTTTGAAACTTGTTGTTGTCATTATCATATTGAATTTGATATCCACTATCAGGTTTTTTGAAAGTTTGTAGAAGACCCTTATGGTTTTGAAAATGCTCCTCCTACTAGATAAAGTGAGTTCATCTCATCCATTTTATGTGACAAAAGAGATGATGTAGCTGGACAAATAAATTGCATAAAAGGAATATGTCAAACATGTGCTGATTTGTCTCTTTTTCCTTTGAAAAATGAAAATATTTTTTTAACAAAGATGGTAAATTGCAAGAGTTACAAATATGTAAAGAATGAAACAAAATTTGGGAAAGAATCCAAACGGTTAGAATATGTTGAAGAGGAGATAAATTTTAGAGTATTTATAGATAAATTAAAAAAATTGATTCAACTCTGCATTCATCATGTTTTTTTTGCAAAGTGGCAAGCACAAAAATTCCAAACACTGAGAGACAATATCCCACTTGGAACTATTGTATCAATTGTTGATTTTGCAAAAAATTATTATTTTGTTCATCAAAAGGAAATTCAATCAAAATACTATTTTTCAGAGAAAATTACTATTATGGCACTTGTGTTATCGACCTGCACAATTAGATTTGGATGGTATTTAGACCATATTTGAAGCATGGGTCATCAAGAAGGAATATCATTTTTATATAAGTGATGATAGAGAGCATGACATTCATTACATAGACCTTTTCTTCGAGATGTTTTTTGCAAATTTGAAAGAAAAATGTATAAAAATTGATAAAAATTATGTTTGGTCAAATGAATGTGCTTCACAATTCAAATCATCGAGACCATTTTATGCACTATGTATATATCATCGCAATGAAAAATACCACATGTCTAGAGTTTCTTTGAGAGTAGACATGGAAAAGGTGAGCATGATGGTGCTAGAGCTTGCATCAAATGTTCTCTACGAAAGTATCAAATGAATTATAAGGGAGTTCATATAAAAAATACACATGATGTTGTTGAATGGTGCAAGACACATTTCACACCAAATGAGAATGGCATGTCATCAGGATTGACTCAAGCGGTGCCACATAGAAAATTTTTGGAGATAAAACGTATGCACACATTTTTAAATTATTCAAGGGTTTAAAAATTTTATGTATTCTTTATTCAAATTATATTTATAGAATGTATTATATATGCATTTTTCTAGGTGTGGATAGAAACATTATGCATAATTGCAATAGGATAGAAAAGACATGATCTTTGCATTCAGTTATGAGTACAAATTGTCACAATTGGAACTTGAACACTAGAGACTACTCATACTTTTGTTGTCACTACATTTCTGACAATTACGAGGATTTCATCAATCAAGATAGTGGATATGTAGGTGCATGGAATCTAGTGCCACTAGTTGTTACTAATACCTTTGATAGAGATGGATATGAAAACTTTGATGGTGTCCCTTTGATTTCTACTTATTACGATCATATATTAGGATTGGTAAAAATTGGTAAGTATATATATTTCACATTGTATGGTCTATTGAGCTACATGCATAGATAGATAGATAGATCTATATATTGAACTAAGTAAATTTTAAGATCTCACATGTATATATAGATTTACTCTGCAAGATATGTCTTTGTAGTGATTGTTGAGCATGGAAATGTAGAAGGAGTTGGTTATTATTTATTGTGTTGTACTGTAGAGAGGATGAAGTTACTTGAACCTGAAGAAAGTGACAGAATTTTGATCCCCATAGGTTTGTACATGCTTTACATCAATATATTGAGCTCAATTTGCAAATTTTAAATTTCAACCTTTTAACAAATTTCAAATTTAGTTTTTTTAAATTTATATTGTTAAAATTTGTGACCTACATGTTTACTTATTTTAGAGGGAACATATTTCAAGAAAATAAAGGTAATTCAACATGGTATTCACTTTTTTGATTACCGATTGACAATAAGGTGTTTCAATATAGTCACCTAGTAGTTGCCACCTCCATTTGTCTCCATAAAGTTAAATATCAATGTGAACATTGTAACTGGAGACTAGATAGTGAGGATCATGAGAGAATATTACATGTTCTCCATGAAAGGTCTGACCCACTTGAGTTGGTCTCAAAAGTATAATATGTTTATTTTATTTCATGTGATAGGAACTACTTGATATCTCTGGTTTAAATTGACTATACTTTGTTTATATATTCAAACATATGATGGACTATAATTTCTTGATATATGATGGACCTATTTCATGGTTCAATGGTTTTAATATACAAAATTTTATGTATGCTTTTATATATATGCTTGTATACATGTATGGTTTTATATGTATGCTTTGATTATTCAATTATTTTTATAGATTGCATATTAGTTAAAGATTTTATGTATGCTTTGATTATTCAATGATTTTTATCATACTTATTGTCCATTAGTTACATGTATTAACTAGTTATTATTTACGATATTAATTCTAGATCCCCTTAAGACCTCCCCTTAAGATTTCTTATTAGTTAAAGATACCATTAAGACATTAGTTTGAACACTAAAAAATGATGAAATTAGTTTGATTACTTATGACATGTGTTAGTTCTAGAATGAGTTAGAATAGTTATTGTCCATTAGTTACATGTATTAACTTGTTATTTTTTATGATATTAATTCTAGATCCCCTTAAGATTGCTTATTAGTTAGAATAGTTATTGTCTATTAGTTACATGTACTACCTTGTTATTTTTTATGATATTAATTCTAGATCCCCTTAAGACCTCCCCTTTTGCTTATTAGTTAAAGATCCCCTTAAGACATTATTTTGAACACTAAAAAATGATAAAATTAGTTAGATTACTTATGACATGTGTTAGTTCTAGAATGAGTTGGAATAGTTATTGTCCATTAGTTACTTTTTTTTTTCATGATATTAATTCTATATTCCCTTAAGACCTCTCGTTAATACCTCACCTTAATATTCCTTATTAGTTAGAATATTATTGTCCATTAGTTACATGTACTTGTTACTTTTTATGATATTAATTCTAGATCCCCTTAAGACCTCCCCTTAACATTTCTTATTAGTTATAATATTTATTGTCATTTAGTTACATGTATTAACTTGTTATTTTGTATGATATTAATTCTAGATCCCCTTAAGACACCCCCTTAAGTTTGCTTATTAGTTAAAGATCCCCTTAAGACATTAGTTTGAACACTAACAAATGATGAAATTAGTTAGATTACTTATGACATTTGTTAGTTCTAGAATGAGTTAGAAAAGTTATTGTCTATTAGTTACATGTATTGACTTGTTATTTTTTATGATATTAATTCTACATCCCCTTAAGACCTCCCCTTAACATTGCTTGTTACTTAGAATAATTATTGTCTATTAGTTACACATATTAACTTGTTATTTTTTATGATATTACTTCTAGATCCCCTTAAGACATTAGTTTTACAATGAAAAAATGATGAAATTAGTTAGATTACTTATGACATGTGTTAGTTCTATAATGATTTAGAATAGTTATTATGCATTAGTTACATGTATTAACTTGTTATTTTTTATGATATTAAATCTAGATCCCCTTACAACCTCCCCTTAACATTGTTTATTAGTAATAATACTTATTGTCCATTAGTGACATGTATTAACTTGTTATTTTTTATGATATTAATTCTAGATCGCCTTAAGACCTCCCCTTAACATTGCTTATTAGTTAGAATACTTATTGTCCATTAGTTACATGTATTAACTAGTTATTCTTTATGATATTAATTCTACATCCATCTAATAAAATATAATGAAATGAAACCATTTAATCAACTCATCTAATCAAATCATATCCTCTAATCATATCATCTAATCAAATAAAACCATCTAATCAAATCATATCATATAATCAAATGAAATCATCTAATCAAATCATATCATCTAATCAAATGAAACCATCTAATCTAATCAAATGAAACCATCTAATCAAATCATATTATCATCTAATCAAATAATATCATCAAATCAAATGAAATTATCTAATCAAATCATATCATCTAATCAAATGAAACCATCATAAATATATATAATGTCAAATCATAAATCATTTATGTCTACAGGTCTGGATAGCATATAAATATATGTCTCAAATCACAAACTAAAAATATCAAACATATAATAATGACATGTATAATAAGTCTCAAATCAAAGATTTGTGCAACATGTCCTCAACTAGGGAGTCATCCAGGTGCATGTAAAAAGAGAAACCCTCTGACCAACTGCCACAAGCATCCTCTTGCTGTGAGGTAGCAACTGATCCCTATGAATATAAATGCATGTATATAATAATAATGTAAAATACTTAAAATATTATAAATGCATGTTTAAACTTACAAATTTTTAAAACTCACCTGACCACTAGTAGGTGTCACATGTGTTGAATCTCTCCTATGAAGATGTTGTGAGCCCACACTAGAGGTAATGTGTTATGACCGAGTGTCATGAGAATCCTTTGGCTATGAAGAAGCAACTGACCCTTGAAAATTTAGTTCAACAATTGGTTATATACATGTGAATAGTATATATTATGTAAAGGGTATGTGTAGGATCATGGTATGCCAAAAAGTGGTGATGTGAAAAAGAAGTCCTGATTGATAGAATCTTTGAAAAATAACTATAACTTTCAAATAATATAAAATTTTTGAAATCTAAAATATACATCACATTCTATGCTTCACCTAATACAATAATAATACACAATTATTTCAATTTGATGAAGTTTAGACTAAGTTAAGGTGGTGAGACACAAGAGTTTTTATATTAAGGAAAATTTGTAGAAGAAAAATCATAATTAATTATTTACATAGAAAAAAATATAAAAAAATATACATCACATCTGGACATGAGTCTACTATTTTTATCTAGAATCTTATGAAAAGATATTATCATTTCATTTTGTTCAATGTGGTCAGAGATATACCTACTTGTTATCTTTCTAGTCCTGATTGATAGACTTATTGAAAAATAGTTATAACTTTCAAACTGTATAACATTTTTAAAATTGAAAACATGTGTCACATTCTATGCTTTTCCTACTACAAGAAAAATAAAAAAAGTTTAGACTAAGTTAATGTGGGCAGACATGAGAATTTTTGTATTCTGGAAAAGTTGTAGAAGAAAAATCATAATTAATTATTTACTTGAAAAAAATTACAAAAAAATATGTGTCACATCCAGACATGATTCTACTACTTATATTTAAAATCTTTTTTAAAAAATATATCATTTGATTATGTTTAAAGTGGTTAGACATACACCTACTTCTTATTTTTTTCTTAAATTTTTCGTGTACTACTACATTGACATTTTAAATTTTAAACATATAGAATAATTGTTTTTCAAAAAATGATTAGTATCTTAGAAACTAAATTCTATTTTCTACTAATTCTATTCTTACACATTTTTTATATAATATTTATAACTTGTTCAAATTTTTATGTCAACTTGCCTAAACCTAATTTTCTAAATTTTCATTGCCACTTAAGGGCCTAGTTTGGCATACCATGATCCTACACATACCCTAAAGTACTTGAAATATATAAATACATGTTACAATTTCACACATACATGCTTAAACCTACATATATATAAAACTTACCTGACCACTAGTAGGTGTCACATCTACTGAATCTATCATATGACGATTATCTAAGCCTACACTAGAGGTAATATGCTTTGCTAATTATTCTTGCAAAATATTATACATTGAACAAACATCAATACAGACATCTACAATGAATTTTTCACTAAACCTCCTAGAAAGGAGAAATGAAAACATTATATACCTAGGTCTCAAGAGCAGAAGGATCATGAGCATACTGCACCATCATATCATCAATAGAAACTACATCACCTACACCAGCTTTAGTCCTGAACCTCTCTAGTACTAAAGAGTGTAGGGGTGAAACTAGCTGGGAGGGGCGTGATGTAGAGCCTCAACCACTAGGATGAAATAACAAATCCATAAATGATCCAACATCAGTGCCAATGTCCACCTGACTCAACCTGTGCAACTACTCATCAAATGTGTCTAGGCCCTTAGTTGTGTTGTTTACATCTCCAACATGTATACCTAGCTCTGTAGCTACAGACTGATCTATGGGTGCAGAGCACTCTGTAAAGTGTTGTGAACTATGTTGTACATCACTAGATGGTGTGTCCTATATTGGTGGAACTATAGGACCCCTTGCAAGTCTAATGACATCTCTGACAAAATGTACTAGGATCCTCTATACGTCAGCAATATAAGAATATGTTTGCACGAGATCCTTTAAAAAGTAAAGCACCACATCTAAATGACTATGATGACTAGAAAGCACTCGTATCTCTCTAGGTGTAGGAAGATCTACAGCTATATATGTATTATCACTGACCCCTGCTACAGTACTAGATCAAGCCTTGGAAGATGATCTAGCTCAACTCGATCTAGTCAAAATATATTTTTCCACTATATTTGAAGTGATAGAGGTGGCTACAAAAGTAATATGCCCTATCCTATCCACTACTTTCCTCTAAGAAGCAATGACCACTCTATCTATAGTAGCAACTATCACTGGTGCTAGTGTCAAAGTCCTCTAGCCAACCAGCTATCCATGAGAATGTACAAATCAATCAGCCCTATGCTACTGATCACAGTTTGCAACTCTACCATGCCCCTTACCATAATATCTAGGAAGATCTAAATAGTTGACCCTGAGTCTCCCATGGAACTCAGCGTACAATTATTGCACAAAATATAAAGGAATTTGGTTGTTATTAGGATAAAGATTATGTGTTGCATGAAAAAGAGGCTATATCATGCATGCGATATGAGGAATCCCACAACGTGTAACTTGATATGCCCTAACCTTGGGCTTCCCCTTGTAAAATGGGAAAACCTCTCATTTCATGATTTCCTTGGGGACATAGCTCTGAACCATCTCCAAGGAAACATCACTTGAGACCTTGGCTCTCAATTATCAAAAAATAGTATCAACAACCTGAGGCATGAAGGAAGAGTGGCATCTCAATCTGCCAGTCATCTCCTCTAAATTGGTCAATATAGCTATACAAGTATCTTTGTATATGCCATTTGCTAGAGATGTACATATGGACTCTCTAAGTCCATCCATCTCTATCTCAACACTCTAAAAAATAGTCATTAAATCAGGAGTTTGAGGTGCATCCTAAGTGGCCATCTAGATGTAATATGTGAAAGATAAGTGTTAATAATTAAGTACTTGATTACATGTTATAACTGGGTGTAAAATATAAACAAATATCTAAATATATAAAATTATACTTCAATTTACAATACTAGCATGTACTAATAGTGGACTAAAGGGTCCTTGAATGTAGTAATTGGTATTAATAAGTCCTATTAGGTCATGTAAGTGGTCTAATTAGGTCCTAAGGGGCTTAGGATGTACTAATTGATTTTAATAGGTCATATTAGTCTTATTAGGTCTTAAGTCTGGTCTTATTAAGTCTTAAGGGGTCCTATTAGGTCTTAAGTGGTCATATTCTAAGTCTTAAGGATCCTAAGGGTTCTTAAAGAGTTTTATGTCACAATAGAGGTCCAAAAGGATCCTAGAGTGTACTAATAGTCCTAAAGGGTCCTTGGATTTACTAATTGGTATTAATAGGTCCTATTACGTCAAGTAAGTGGTCTTATTAGGTTTTAAGGTTCTTAGGATGTATTAATTAGTTTTAATAGGTTATATTAAAGTCCTAAATTGGGTCTTAAGGGTTCCTATTAGGTCTTAAGTGGTCCTATTCTAGGTCTTAAGGATCTAAAGGGTTCTTCAAGAGTTTTATGTCACAATAGGGTTCCTAAAGGAACCTAGAGTGTACTAATAGTTCTAAAAGGTCCTTGGATGTACTAATTGGTATTAATAGGTCATATTACATCAAAGTAAGTGGTCTTATTCAATGTTAAGGGTCCTAGGATGTACTAATTGGTTTTAATATGTTATATTAAAGTCCTAAATTAGGTCTCAAGGGGTCCTATTAGGTCTTAAGTGGTCCTATTATAGGTCTTAAGGATCCTAAGGGTGCTTAAAGAGTTTTATGTCACAATAGGGGTCCTAAAGGAACCTAGAGTGTACTAATAGTCCTGAAGGGTTCTTCGATGTACTAATTGGTATTAATAGGTCCTATTAGGTCAAGTATGTGGTCTTATTAGGTCTTAAGGCTCCTATGATGTACTAATTGGTTTTAATAGGTTATATTAAAGTACTAAATTAGGTCTTAAGGGGTCCTATTAGGTTTTAAGTAGTCATATTCTAGATCTTAAGGCTCTTAGGATGTACTAATTGATTTTAATAGGTCATATTAGTCCTATTAGGTCTTAAGTGGTCATATTCTAGGTGTTAAGGATCCTAAGGGTTCTTAAAATTTTTTTTGTCACAATAGGGGTCCTAAAGGAACCTAGGGTGTACTAATAGTCCTAAAGGGTTCTTGGATGTATTAATTAGGTCTTAAGGGTCAAGGGTTCTTAGATGTAGTAATTAATATTAATAGGTCCTATTAGGTCAAGTAAGTTGTCTTATTAGGTCTTAAGGGTCCTAAGATGTAGTAATTGGTTTTAATAGGTTATATTAAAGTCCTAAATTAGGTCTTCAGTGGTCCTATTAGGGCTTAAGTGGTCCTATTAGGTCTTAAGTGGTCATATTATAGGTCTTAAGGGTCCTAGGATGTACTAATTAATTTTAATAGGTCATATTAGTCCTATTATGTCTTAAGTCCAATCTTATTCAGTCTTAAGGGGTCCTATTAGGTCTTAAGTGGCTATATTATGGGTCTTAAGGATCGTAAGGGTTATTAAAGAGTTTTATGTCACAATAGGGGTCCTAAAGGACCCTAGAGAGTACTAATAGTCCTAAAGGGTCTTTGGATGTACTAATTGGTATTAATAGGTCCTATTAGGCTAAGTATGTGGTCTTATTAGGTCTTAAGGGTACTATGATGTACTATTGGTTTTAATAGGTTATATTAATGTCCTAAATTAGGTCTTAAGGGGTCCTATTAGTTCTTAAGTGGTGTTGTTCTAGGTATTAAGGATCCTAAGGGATATTAAAGAGTTTTATGTCACAATAGGGATCCTAAAGGAATCTAGAGTGTACTAATAGTCCTAAAGGGTTCTTGGATGTACTAAATTTTATTAATAGGTCCTATTAGGTCAAGTATGTAGTCTTATTAGGTCTTAAGGGTCCTAGTATGTACTAATTGATTTTAATAAGTTATATTAAAGTCTTAAATTAGGTCTTAAGGGGACCTATTAGGTCTTAAGTGGTCATATTGTAGGTCTTAAGGATCCTAAGGTTTCTTAAAGAGTTTTATGTCACAATAGGGGTCCTAAAGGAACGTAGAGTGTTCTAATAGTCCTAAAGGGTCCTTGGATGTACTAATTTGTATTAATAGGTCCTATTAGGTCAAGTAAGTGGTCTTATTAGGTCTCAAGTTTCCTAGGATGTACTAATTGGTTTTAATTATTTATATTAAAGTCCTAAATTAGGTCTTAAGGGGTCCTATTAGGTCTTAAGTGGTCATATTATAGGTCTCAAGGATCCTAAGGTTTCTTAAATATTTTTATGTCATAATAGGGATCCTAAAGAATCTTAGAGTCTACTAATAGTCCTAAAGGGTCCTTGGATGTACTAATTGGTTAATATAGGTCCTATTAGGTCAAGTAAGTGGTCTTATTAGGTCTTAAGGGTCCTAGGATGTTCTAATTAGTTTTAATAGGTCATATTTGTCTTATTATGTCTTAAGTCCAATCTTATTAAGTCTTAAGGGGTCCTATTAGTGTTAGGAATGGGAACACTAGGAGTGGGGGGGGGGGGTGAATTAGTGTTCACTATATTTTATCTTTTTACTTTACTCTTGAAACTAAACTGATTTCTTAAGTACTGAAATACACTTTAATGCAAACAAGGGAAACATTGACAACACATAACATGAATATGGTTATGGTGAAAACCAAATAGGTAAAAACCACGGTGGGAATTGACACCCACTAATAATATACAATAGTGTATTGTGATCCCTATTAAAAGACCTTGCAACCCTGTTATGAGTTGATCTTTACAAAGCTTTTAGTACAGTGACCTTGTGAAGGGTCAAACCCTGTTAGGAGTCTTTTACAATAACCCTACTAGGGGTGGGGACATAGTGTCCTAGAGATCACTACTCAAGTGGTGAAGGCTACAACCTTCTGATCTCATATACACACTATATTTGTTGGATGAACTGGCACTATGACACTACTTGTCTAATCAGTTCCTTTGATGCAATGATGCTTTGACCTCTTGAAAATATCTAATACATCTTAACTACTCTTCACACACTTCTTCTCTTCTTATCTCAACTCTATATTCACTTCCATGCTTATTACAAAGGGTGCATCTCATATAAATATAGGCTTATCAAAACAATTAACTAGGTCGGCCTATAACCGATTACATACAATGCTTCCAATTGAATTGGATCAAACATGTTTACATAAAAACATAATTACATGTCTACAACTTGATTACAATAGGTGCATAGCCTTTACAAGGCAATATTATAACCACTAAACAAAATACTAATAGTGGGCTGCATCCTCTTTTATGTTCTGGCATTCATTGATTGTACCTGTTCAACTATCTGTAGCTTCATCATATGGTCTCATCTAATAATATGCTCTTAGAATTAGCATTAATACATACATACAATCTTAACTTCAAGGGAACATACCTTAACTAGGTCATATGCATGTGCGTTGATGCTCTAACCTTTTGGTACTTTGCTAACTGTCTAGTCTTCTATACTTAGCCAAATTATGATCTTTTGATAATGTGCACTGACTCCAAAACACATGACTTTGCTTCCATAATGATAGCACTATATTTAGTCATATACATTAGTATAGTAAACTTTCCAACAATCTCCACCTTTTTCATTGATGGAAACAAAGTAATATGGCCAAGTTACTAATTGTACCCTTATACAAAAACTTTTTAACATACTTTATCTTATATCTCCCTTATACATCTTATATAAGACTCCAAGACTCCATATGCTATAAAAAATACTCCCCCTTTGACATTAATGACAAAGGTGCTTCAAAAAATGTATTTCTACAAGTACTTATAGTGTTAGGACATCCAGATATGCTATCTATAAGTTTTGAATCTCTTGCTTCCAGAATGCAATCAGTGCATTAACTTTCTATAGATGGGTGCATAGGGCATATTGTAGCTTCTCCATCATTTCCAAGTCTTTGCTAGGACCTTGACCATATGTCACCATGGTGGCATTGATCTCCTTGATGTTTTGATTAAGTACATCGAGAGAGGGTGCAAGAGCATTCCTAAGCTATGTCTGCCTTACCCTTATCTTGGACATCTCTTTTTTAGCCTTTTCTATCTTGTCTAATTGTCCTTGGTATACATTGTTTCACATGTTTACATAAGTGGAGGTGTCTTCTACTGATTTCCTTACTTTCTCTATCATTTCTTCAGCCTCTTGGATTTTCGTGTAATGATCACCAGTCAGATTATCCTGGTTCATATAATTCGCAATGATTTTCCAGCGCTTTGCTACAAACTCCTTCAAAGATGCTTGACCAATATTTAGTGAACTTAGGTCAAGTGTAAAGTTTCTAACCAATTCACTTAGCCTCTTCTTCATGTATTTCTCTTCTAGAACTAGGGATGCAAATTCTTCCAAGCTAGAAAAATTAGTCTTGAAGTTTGAAAGAATTGTGCTTTCATCATCAACTGAATGGACCTTAGATACTTCCTTGTTTGAAGGTAGCAAGCTATTTAAAATGTTGACTAATTCAACAAATAAGGGGTTCCTCATTACCTAATTATACTTTACTTTCTCCATGGATAAGACACTGATCTTGATTAGGACTTCTTCTCCACAAGAGTCCAAACTAGTGGTGTTTGGTGTCAATCTTGACAATAATGATACTAAAGGTAATGGAGTGATAGGAATGCTATCCACCACTTCTTGATTTACTCTAATTATCATTTCAACAAATGGCTCATCTATTGGTTCACTTCATTTTAACTCTTCTTCTCCTTTCTTTTCTTGTATCTTTTCTTCCTCTTTTTCTCTCTCTTTCTCTTTTTCTTTACCTGTTAGATCTTCTATTAGTACCTCTTCTTGTAACTTGGGTGAATTGTCACTACATAGGATTTCAAATTCTTATGTTCTCACAAAATCTTCCTCAAACTTATCCAGGTCTCTATCTGTGGCCACCATGGCTATCTCTACATTATTAATGATGATAGTGTTATCTTTTAGTGTCTCTATCATGGATGTGGAATTTTCTACCTCTGTGGGTGTTTCAACTATAGGCACTGAATCCTAAGGACCTATAAATGGTACATTTGTGGTCTCTAACTCATTTTCTACCTTTGTGGGCACTTGAGCTGTGGGTGCAGTAGGTGGATACATGTGCTTATTTAGAAAAACCTTCTCAGATGATTTCTTTGTTTCCTTTGCAACCAACTCATAGTTCTTATCCATGATATGTAATGTTCTTGTCTTGGTTCAAAGGTGTGGTTTCACCAAATCTAACAACAAGGTTTTCTTTTCTAGAGATCATATTGGGAGGCTTTCATCTAGAGTTTTATCTTTTATTCTCAGATCTTCCTCAATTACCTATCTTTTCAAGAATTCCAAAATATTCCATACATTGTCTGGAATCATTGTCTTTAGTTCTAGGACTATCTTTTTGAACTTTAGCATATGTTTGATAATCATTGTATGAATTTATGATTTATCTATTTCACTATATTTCTCATAAAATTTTCCTACTTGATCAATTATACCTTCCTCAATAATCCTTGTACTCAACGCACTAAGACGAGGTTTGAAACCTACTTGTGGAGGTGCTTAGGTGTTATTCTTACTTCTAGTTTCTTGCAAGGATGGGTGACTAGCGCTAATTTCCTTCTTCCTCTTAGGCATTGCCTTATACTCAGGAGGATCTGTAAGATCAATTGTTTCTGTGGGTGCAGGATGTGCAACATCATATTTGTTTTGTTTATCCTTAGGATCTTCAGTTTTCTCTAGCTTAACCTTCTTTAACTTAGGGTCATCTTCCTTGGCTTATGTAGATGTGCTCTAAATTCCCAAAGAAATCTTTTCTTGTCTTTCTTTTTCAAGGTCTGCCTGAGTTACTCCATGAATTATGAGTATTTCAAAAGTAACCTTAGCTACTTTCCTCTTTGTTTCTCCACTATTAAGAACTACATCAAGTTCTCTTATTTTCTCCTCATAAGTACCCCACCTAGATTCATTAGGGTCCTTAGGTGCTGATAGTAGTACTTGAGAAAAGGCTTCCAAGATTTGTTCATCAACCTCATGTATAAGTGGATGAATCCACATTGTTCTAGGCTCCACTACTTCCATACAAATTACATTAGTTTCTACCATAAAGAAAATGTTGTCCTTGTATTTCTCAACAATAATCTCTGGTATCTTGTACCTCATTTGCATTTTGGCCCTAAATGTCTTCAATTTTAGCGTTATGTAATCCTTGAGTGTACTCTTAGTAGATGCCTTAAAGGATATCTATGGCATCGCGGGTAAACTCTTGTCCAAATACAAATCTAACACCTTTCCAAGTATGTGGAAGTACATGTATATGACCAAAGACCCAAACCTAAATATTTTGGTCTTGTCATGCTTAATGGCTCTAATATTGTCTATCAGTTGTGTGCGCAAGATCTTGCATAGATTGAACACACCATTTTCTCTCACAAGTCTTATTTGTGTAAGAATAGTGGCCACAGACACACTATTCACCCTACTGGTGTGCTGAAACATGTATCCCAATATCATGGACATCAATTTGATGTCTTTCTCCTCTATAGGCTCAATTGTCATTATGTGCCTATCACTTCTTGACTTACATGTTTTCTCAACTATCTTCCTTACACCCTTACCCACTAGAAGAATGACACCTGACCTTGAAAGGCCTATCATTTCATGAATTAGGTCTCCTATAATTCTCACTAGTACTTCACCTATCTAGAATAGGTCATCATGAATTCTACTAAGTAACATCTTTATCCATTCAAACTCATAAAACTCATATGCCATAGCATATTCAACTATGGGATGGCTTTTCAACTACATGAACTCATCAATGAGGCTTTTATCTGGTTTCATCATAGTCTCTATGTGTGCTCTAATTCTATCGAGACCTACTGGTTCCTTCTTGCAGTAAGTGTATTCATGGATGTCTTCAACATGCATAACACCCATAGGGGTTCGGGAGAATTCTCCTTTGATGCAAGGAGTAGGGACAAAATGGGCCAAACAATGGAACACCCTAGTGATCTAGTCTGTTCAACAACATGCGGAAGAAACAACACACAATAGTGAGAGAGAGAATGCAATATCTTTCATTAATTTTCATGAAATAGAATGATACATGCTGGGCTATAAGGCCTTCCCAGTTAGGGCCAGATATTACAATGTATTATAGAAGTCCTCAAACATGAGAGCATCTTCCAACAACCTCTAATCTTCCTATCTTCTATCTTCCAACTGAACTGCCTCCTAAACTACAACCAAAGAACTACATTTATACAAGAGCCTATCAAACTGAGTCCATCTTCAGATCCACAATCAACAGAAGGAACAATTAGATCTAGGATCACATGCTTCCCAATGATGGATTCCATCATTAAATCCATGACCCATAATAAATGCACAAGTCAGTCCAACAGAAACTCAAAAGAAACTACTATGTAAGAAAGGATGACCGAGAAACAAACAAGCATCACTGAGCACCAATAAAATAACCAGCTACCTAGGAGATAACTGACCACACTTGGTGACTAAAGGAAACCAACCAACTATTGACCAACTTGGTCAGAGAAGAAACTGAGCAACATAGACAAACTCCAAAATGTTTTTTGTGACACATGATTTCCAAGGGCCCAAGATGCTCCTACATCAGACACCTAGGGTTATTTTGAAATGATTCTCTAAATCATTTGGTAGGTATGATCCAAGCTACATCCAACTCAAACTACAAAATCCAAGATTTGTCTTCGATTAGTCTATTCTTTCATTTTACTAGATATTCCATATATTGTTTTCCTCTTGTACTTTTGCCAACTCTTTGCTTCAGGATCTACTCAACTTCCTCATTCTGCTTCTTAGGATACTCTATCAATACTGTCACTTCTTCATCAAGTTCATGATACTCATACAAATCAAAAATGTTGAAAATAGGCGATATGTCCTTGTCATCGGGTAACTCAATTTCATATGCATTTCCACTATCAAATTTCTTTAAAATTTTACAAGGTCCAAACTTCTTCATCTTCAGCTTCCCATATGTTCCAATAAGAAATCAGCCTTTCTTCAAATGAACCATCACTTCATCATCAACATCAAAAATTTTATGTTTCTTTATATTTCTATTTAATTTCTTCTAGCTTCAGCTTCACATCTTCATGCAATGTCTTCATGTACTCATAAAATTTCACTCCTTCAACAATTCTCTTACTTTCATTACCAATGTCTCTCAAATCAGATATCCCTCTTAGCTGTGTGACATTCACAATCTCAAATGGTGTCTTTTTGGTACTCCTATTCACTGAATTATTATATGAAAACTCTACTTGTACCAATACAAAATCCCAATTACTCGATGTGTCTCCAACTAAACATCTCAAAAGATTTCCCAAACTTCTATTCATAACTTCAGTCTATCCATCAGTTTCTGGGTGAAATGTAGAATTTATATTTCAACTCAGTGCCAAATTTATTGTTTCAGTCAGAGATAATACTCCTTGGTAATCCATGAAATCTAACAATTTCCTTAAAGAAAGGATCTGGTACATGTATTGCATCTATTGTCTTTCTACAAGGTATAAAATGTGCCATCTTAGAAAATCTATCTACCACAACAAATATAGAATCATTGCCTCTTACTTTCTTCGGTAAGCCAAGAAAGAAATCCATACTGATGTTAATCCAAGGTTTCTCAGGTACAACAATCGGTACATACAATCTAATATTCTGACTTACTCCTTTTGCAACTTGACAAATTCCATGACTTTTCACAAATTTATAAACATCTTTATACAACTATGGCCAATGGTATTTCTCCTTAAGAAAATTCCATGTTTTATCAATACCAAAATGTCCAGCCAAACCACTACTATGTTTCTCCTTTATCAAATTAGTTCTCATTACTCCTCTCGGTATACACAACTAAATATCTTTAAACAACATACCTTCCTGAATAAAATATTCATCCCATTTAGTATCTTGTTGATCTGGAATAGGTGCTCTACACTTTCTCCATGGCTCAGAAAAATCAGGGTCAAACTCATAAGAATCTCTCATCTCATGAAAACCAAGAACTTTAATTTTCATCTCAGTCATCAAAGATCTTCTTCTACTCAGCGCATGAGAAACTCGATTAGTGACTCCACCCTTATGCTTTATCACAAATGTTTAACTCTGTAAATACTCAACCCATTTCATATGTCGCTAATTCAACTTATTCTAACTACCCAAATATTGTAAAGCCTTATGATCAGTATACAACACAAATTCACTTGGTATCAAATAATGTCTCCATTTCTTCAATGCTTGAACAATAGCATATAATTCTTGATCATACACAAAATATTTCCTTCTAGCATCATTCAACTTTTCACTAAAGAAAGCAACATGATTACCTTCTTGACTCAACACAACTCCACTTGCACTTCCACTTGCATCACATTCCACTTGAAATACCTACTAAAATCAAGTAATGGAAAAATAGGTAATTCAACAACCTTCTACTTTAGAGTCTCAAAACTTTTGTCAGCTCCATGTGTCCACTTGAATTCCCTTTTATCTCCTCTCATAGTCACAGTCAAAGCATTACAAATTGAACTAAAATTCCTTATGAACTTTCAGTAAAAAATTACCAAACCATGAAATGATATTACCTCACTAGCATTCATAGGTGTAGGCCAATTCAAAATAGCTTCAACCTTTTCAGGATCCATCTTCAAACCATCAGCTGAGATCACAAATCCCAAATACACAATCTCCTCTTTCATGAATGAACAATTTTTCAGATTTATCAGCAACTTTTCTTCTTTCAATCTCTACAAAACTTTTATAACATGCAACAAATATTCTTCTTTGGTCTTACTGAATATACAAATATCATCAAGATATACAATCACAAACTTACCCAATAATTTCTTCAAAACTTCATTCATTAGCCTCATAAAAGTACTCGGTGCATTAGTTAAACCAAAAGGCATAGCCAACCACTCATACAAACCTTCTTTTGTCTTGAAAGCAGTCTTCCATTCATCACCTTCTCTGATTCTAGTCTAATGATACCCAATTTTCAAATCAATTTTGGTGAAATACTTTTCTCCAGTCAAACTGTCCATTATGTCATCCATTCTCGGTATAGGAAACCTATACTTCACTATTATCTTATTGATTTCTTTGGAATCAATACACATTCTCCATTCTCCATTCTTCTTTAGTGCCAATACATCAGGTACTACACAAGGACTCAAACTTTCTCTAATCAAACCTTTCTCCAGCAACTCTTGAATTTGTCAGTTCAATTCCTGATTCTCGGTAGGTGTCAATCGATGAGGTGCCTTATTCGGTAAACTAGCTCTAGGGATTAGATCCATATAATGATCAATGCTTCTTTTTGGTGGTAAACCATCAGGTACATTATCAGAAATGATATCACTATACTTGGTGATTAACTTATCAATCTCCTCAGGGACATTATCCTCTATTTTCTTACTCGGTTTGTTAGGAATCACAACAAAACATACATCATTTTTCTTCAAAGTGTTAACAAAATTTCTTCCCTCCATCAAAAAAACTTTCATAGATGTGCAAACATTACTAACAGGCTCTTCTATCAATGGTAACAAGATTTGTTTTCTTCCATCAGACACAATAGTATACTTGTGAAATCTTCCATCATATATAGCATGTTTATCATATTGCCAAGGTCTACCCAACAAAATATGACAACAATCCATAGGCATGATATCACATAACACCTTATCATAGTATTTTCCAATCTTCAAATTCACATAACACTGTTCACTTACCAGGAGTGTATGCTCATCTTTGATCCATGAAATCTGATAGGGGTTCAGATGCACCAACCTTTCCAACTGTAACTTTGTGACCATCTCTTCAGATGCTAGATTATCCAAGCTACCACTATTAATGATTACCTTCTAAACTTTGTCAGAAACTCTACATCTGGTCTTGAACAAACTTTTCCTTACTAGATCTTCCTTTTTTCTTTCATTCCACAGTGCTCTCCTTACCATCAAGTTATTTTCTTTCTTAGGTTCATTCGATGCTTCTTCTTCCACCAAAGCATTTCTACTGATACCAGCCTTCATACTAGCATGTGTACATGGGTATGTGCAAGATTATGAGGGGCCAAAAAGTGGCGATGTCAGTTGAAAACTTTGACAATGTAGCTGATGAATTTTTTTCACCTGAATTTGATAAAATGAAAAAGGTATCTTAAGGAGATTATCAAATTTCTATCGATATAATTGCTGTCAAATTTTGAATTCGGTAAGTAATTATTAGTTATTTTCTAATTGAGCTACCTCTAAAGTGTTGATTTATATACTGATTGAAAAATAACTATAACTTTTAGATGGGATAACATTTTTGAAATCCAAAAAATGCATCACATTCTATGCTTCACCTACTATAAGGAAAAATAAATAAAATTTGAATTTTGTAAAGTTTTGAATGAGTTAAGGTGGTCAGACACATGATTTTTTTTATTCTGAAAATGTTGTAGCAAAAAATTCATAATTAATTATTTTTTTGGAATAAAATTACAAAAAAATATGCATCACATTTGGGCATGAATCTACTACTTATATATAAAATCTTACAATAAAATATTATCATTTGATTATGATTAAGGTGGTCAGACATACACCTACTTCTTATTTTTTTCCTGAAATTTTTGGAATGCTGCATTGAAATCTATACTTTTCACCAATCATACTAACTTTTTCTCAAAAAAGGCCTAGTATTTTAGAAACTAAATTCAATTTTCTATAGATTCTATTCTTACAAGTTTTTGATATTAGGTGCATAGCTAGTTGAAATTTTCACGTCAAGTTGACTAACCCTGATTTGCTGATTTTTCATTGCCACTTAAGGGCATAGTTTGGCCCCTCATGATCTTGCACATACCCACATTCAAAAGATCTATGTCCTTCTCCACAATTGTAACAAGTTCCTTAGAAACTTCCTCTGCTATAACCACCTCGGTAGTTACTGCCTCTGCCTCTAGATGAACTTTCACCTTTCCACTCGGTCTTGCCTTTATCCAGATTTGTCTTTTCTGGTTCAGATCTACCATTTTCACCATTAGATCTACCTCTTCCTCTAGGGAATCTACTACCTTGACCTCTTTGTCTCTGCTCATGTCTCTTGTTCAATTTCATCTCGGCCTTCAATGCAAATTGATAAGCCTACTCAAAGTTCTCCAACTTGACCATACTAATTTCCTCTTGGATGGAAACTCTCAAACCATTCAGGTATCTACCAATTCTTTCCACATCATCTTCATCATGTCTAGATCTAATATCTAATCTATAGAATTCCTCATTATATTCCTTTACCGAGCTATCTTTCTTCCTTAAACTTTGCATTCACCGAGCTAGGTTAATCTGATAATCACAAGGTAAGAACTTTCCTTTCAACTTATTCACCATTTTATTCCATACCTTGATTTTGTGTTTTCCTTTCCTCTTCCTATCTAGTTGCAGATGTTCCCACCATAAGGATGCATGACTTTTCAACTTAGTACTTGCAATCTTAACTTTCTTGTCTTTAGGAATGTTTTCATACTCAAAATACTTTTCCATCTCGGTGATCCAGTCCACCAATTCATCAAAATATATCTTTCCACCATACTTAGGAGGATTGACTTGTGGTGTAGACTTTAGACTTGTCAAAGCCTTCAAAAATATTTCTTCACCTTGATCCATAATAGGTGCAAGTTCTGCATTCACCTGTTCTTCCTCAACTTCATCATTACTAACATCTTCAAGATGTTAGCCTCTTCTTCAGGCTATTTCAATAGCTTCTAACCTAGCAAAAATCTACCTTAGCATATCTGCCAATCTTGGATCTACATCTCACCTCCCACGAACCATCTTGACAGCCCTCTGCAACTGTACGTCAAATCGCAATCTTCTACCCCACAACAATCAACTAGGGCTTGAAGAGGAACTTGCAAACCTAGATCCACAAACCTAGATCAAGATATCACCTCACTCTAATACCACCTGATGAAAGGAGAAGGGCCAAAAGGGGCCAAAAAATGGTGTACCCTAATGATCCAGCCTACTCAACAAAATGCAGAAGCAACAACACACAACAATGAGAGAGAGAATGCAATATCTTTCATTAATTTTCATCAAATAGAATGATACATGTCGGGCTATAAGGCCTTCCTGATTAGGGCCAAATAATACAATGTATTACAAAAGTCTTGAAACATGTGATGATCTACCAACAACCTCTAATCTTCCTATCTTCTTTCTTCCAACTAAACTACCTCCTAAACTACAACCAAACAACTACATTTATACAAGAGTCTACCAAATTGAGTCGGTCTTCAGATCCATAATCAAAAGAAGGAATGGTTAGATCTAGGACCACACACTTCCCAATGATGGATTCCATCATTAAATCCATGACCCATAATAAATGCACAAGTCAGCCCAACAAAAACTCAAAAGAAACTACTCGATAAGAAAGGATGATTGAGCAACAGACAAGCATCACCGAGCACCAGTAAAACAACCGACCACCCAGGAGATAACCAAACACACTTAGTAACCAAAGGAAACTAACCAACTATTGACCAACTTGGTTAAAGAAGAAACTGAGAAACACAAACAAACTCCAAAGTGTTTTTGGTGACACAGAATTGCCAAGGACCCAAGATGCTCCTGCATCATACTTCTAAATCTTCTAGGATAAATTTGAAAGGGTGCCTCTTGAAAATGTATCTCTTCTTCTATGTAACATGAAACACAATAGGAGTAGCCATAAATTACTTGTTTATTTCTTTAATTAGGTTTCCAAGAACTTTTTAATCATCGCGGTGGATTAGGGCTTCCACAACCAATCAAATATACTTCTTCACTAGTGAATCACACTTCAATCCTTCTCAATCAACTGCTAGGGCTTTTGTGCTCTCGAATCACTCAAAATCAAATGTAATGACTGATTGGCAAGTCTTTGAGTACTTTAAAGTGAAAAATTCCACCATTAATGCTTGCCACGTAAATGAGACTTTCATTGAAAATCTTCAACTTTCATTATGTAATCAATCAGGTAGTCCTCTCTTGCACATGGTTTATGCTAGTCTCCAAAAGGTTAAATCCAAAGGCACATACTTAGAGGGTGAGTATACTGGCCGTCCAGGGGTCTAGAGATAAATTAGCTCCCCCTTTGACCCTGAGGGTCATTCATCAAGATGTAGAGGGTGCACCCACTGCGGATGCATCCAATACATACTCATCAACCTTATCCTTCTTTGCCTCTAACCAAATCAAGCTCTCATCTTCTGAAACTTTCACAAAGTTGACTTCTCCTTTGGTATCCAATATTGATTCTTCTAGCTTTTTAGGGCTTTCCTAAATTTGTGTTCTTGATATAAAAAAATTGAGATGTGTCTAGCCTTGTTACAAGAGTGACAAATAATTGGAGGCCTTAAATTCCTTGGTGCATTGATAAGAGTCACCATTTTACACTGTCTACCTGAGTGACCATTATAATTACATATCTAACTTGTAATACTTTGAGAACTTCTTGTATTTATTTGATTCTTATTTCTTTGATTATTTAGAGTCTTCTTCTTCTAACTTGCTTTACAATTCATAGCTCTATGACCAAATTTATTCCATGAATAATAGTAACCATTGAAAGGTCTTACCTCTTTACAATTTGTTGATATATGTCCATGCTTGTTACATGCATAAAAAGTTCTATCTGCTAGCTTGCGCTCATTCGTAGATGGTTCAATAATGTCTTTAGTCTGATTTCATGTCTCCTTAGCATCTATGGTGTCTTTTGGTGCTTTCATCCTTGCTCGCATGTCAACAATCTAATTTTGTGCTTCATTGATTCCAATGCCACTGGTATCTCCTTTAAGCTTCTGAGCATATAACTGAGATTCTATTAGATCCTTGCTTGTGTGTAATTTATCAATGTGATTCTTTGCTTATTTTAACTCAAATTCCAAATTTTATTTTTTGTTTCTTAGCTTCAATATTCCATGTTTACTTGCCTCAATTCTTAATTTAGTTGAAGGTTCTCTTTGATCTGTTCATCATAAACTTCTTGATTGTTAGTTAGCTTCTCATCCAACTCTTCAATCTGATCTTTCAGAGATGTGTTCTCTTAATTTATCTTTTTGACCATCTTCCCTAAATCATTGTTTGAACAATCTTTCAAATCTTTTCTTAGTCTTTTGATGACTACTTGAGAATCACTGACTTTTTCTTTTAGCTCTTCAATTTCTTTTTTCAGATCTATCAAGGTCTTTAAGAGCACCTTCAAGGTTCTTTTTTAGATGTTTCATTTCTCTCTTATCCATGATCACCTCAAGTGGTTAAACTTCTTTGCTGAGGATTGTAATACCCCAAAAATGGGCTATAAGTTCATTAATATCCTATATCTTCAATTTGAACGAAATCGACATCAAAGTCCTAACCTAAGGTACATCTAAACATCATCGAATCATAATTGATTATCTTAAATTCTGCATCGAGGAATATTCCTAGTAATATTCCTAATCATCATAATTATCTTTAATTTTATAATTATTTGCAAATAAATCACATTTATCCTAAAATTTGATTAATTAAATATTTTGCATATTTAATTAATTAGATTTAATATTTGCCACTTAATTGTGTAATTAAATTTAATTCTATCTATTATTAATTGTATTAATTAATTTTGACAATAAATCTAATATCATATGAATAATTGATTAAATTCTTATTTAATTAATTAAAGCAAGTTGTCATTATTTAATAATATTAATTTTTAGAATAAAAGTTTGAAAAAATAAATTGATTAACCCATAAATCAATTGTTTTATTTTTAAAAGAAGTTAAGTTGGAAATAAATCACTTTATTATTAAATTAATTCATAAATAAAACATGCACAATCATAAAATCAGACAACTATCAATTATCAATTAAAGCTAAACTCTATTTTGAGTTAAAACTTAGCTTTTGCATATTTTTGTGAGTTAATTATCCTTTATTTATAAAATAACTCAAAAACCAACCTGAGTTATTTGAGTGATTTATGGCTTTTTCTCATGCACCTCCAAAGCCCTGGATTTCTATAAAAACAAGGCTCATCTCTTCATAATTCATCTCTCATATCTCTCAAATTTGCAACCAAGCATCTCATGTTTTTGCACAATCAAGCTGGAGAATTGGAATTGAAGAATCAAAGCTCTTGCGAATCGACATCTTTGTGAGATCAATCTTATTTTTGCATTCATATTGCATATCATTTTTAGATTAGCATTGCATATCAATTTTCAATAGCATTCATAGCATATCAATTTCATCTAGCATAGATTTCATATCAGTTTATCATTCTTATTGCATAGAAAATAAAAAAAATATAGATTAATTGCATTCAATTTCATATCCATCTTTTACATTCAAATCCTTCATTTAGGTGTCATCTAGGTCACTGATCTCGATAAACAATCTGAGAACATTAATCTCGCACCTACTAGAAGGCAGTAAATCGCTTGGTTAGATTAGATTTCAATTTTGCACAATTTTGATTATAGCTAACCTCTAATGTTTTACTGAGTGTTGTGTTTACAGATCAAGTACAATTTTAACACACACATTTCTGGCACCCACCGTGGGGCAACCCACCTTTGCATGCTAGTTTTGATTTTTTTTTGGGAGCTAAAACCCCAAAGTTTCAAAGATTTAATTTTATCTCCCAAACAGCTTGGAGTTTTGGTCTAAAATTGTTTTTGCAGGTTGGAGACATATCAGGGAAGCTTTGAAAAAAAATTTAGAATTTTCTAAAATGTTTTGAATTTTTAATAATTTTTGTTTTGATTTTTCATAAAAAATTAATTTTTCGCGCAAATCAAAATATTTTTTGGAAATTTTTACATTTTTGGAACTCTCTTCAAATTGTATAGGGGGTCTATTCTTTGTGTTTTAAATTTGGATGTGATATAATAGCTCAAATAGTCAATTTATAAAAACTAGTCTGTTTTGATAAAATGGGTCTCTAGGGCACAAATGAAGAGATTTTTCTAAAATTTTTGCATTTTTGGAAAGCTCTCTATTTTTTAGTAGAGGTCTCTATTCTAAATTTTTATTTTTGTGGCCAAAATCATATAAAAAAAATTAGATCTTGTTGACTAGGTCAAATGTAGTGCAAAAAAATTAAAATTTTGTGATGGGTATGCACTTATTTTTCATATGATTCAATGCATGATATGAGTTGTCATTTGGATTAATTTCTGGTTATTATTGCTCCTAACAATTGATTTTTATATCTAACCTTATGGTTTTCATAAGTTGAATATATTTTGCATATCTTGTTTGCTTGTTTGCTTGTTGGAGAGTTCGTCACTTGCTTCCATGGAAAAGCTCAACAAGAATTGCTAAAAATCAGGTAAAATCTACTAAGCGCATTGCAAGGATCCTAGGTATTCTCCTTTATCTAATAATATTTTGAGTTGGGACTTAAAATAAATCTCTCACGTGTCAAGCTTGTGTGCATCTTTTCATGCTTTTGATCTATTTCTACACACTTGCATAATTTGATACTAGGTTGTGATCCCTTAAGGATTCATTAAGTAGTCTTAGAATACTTGTGATTGATCTTGATTGCTATCTTGGGTTATTGAACTCGCTAATCCACCGGCCCCTCATTTCCACCCCGTGGTTGCAATCTCAGTGCCATAAAGGGGAGGGGTCAACAGGACAGAAGCGTTAAGTGTTCCACTTGGCAACCCTTTTGTGCTTTTAGGAACTCGCTTGTTTTCTAAGTTGGGGACTCATTTTCAGCTTGTGTGAGGTGTTAAGTGTTCCACCTTATGGACTCATCTCATATTTTCTTTAAGCGTTAAGTGTTCCTCTTTCTACTTTTTGGACGCTTTTGGTAGATTTGCTTTCAAGAATATATCTGTGCTCACATAGTAATTAGGCCCTATGAACACTATTCATGATTCTTGAGAGATTGGGTTCCTAGAGAAATATTTTTTGATGACAGAATCCTTGTAGGTAGGGAGGATACTTAGTGCGTTTCATATTCAACTTGGTTAGTGCATCTTCTCTTATTGATCGACACATTCTCTCTCCGGAGAGGTTGATAGATCACATGGGGTTGATATCACGAGCTTTGGTGAATCAAAATTGGTTAGTGCATCTTCTCTTATTGATTGATACATTCTCTCCCTAGAGAGGTTGATAGATCACATGGAGTTGATATCACAGACCTTGGTGGAACAAAACTTTGTCTTAGCGTGTCAGATTAATCTGCTTGCTTTGTTTGGGTTAAAAGTGAAAAGGTGTCAAAGACCTTGGATTTGGAGCCAAGTCCCCTTGTGGTATAAATCTGTGAGTCACCTTTAGAGAGGGTTAACCATAGCAAACAATCCCTTCACAGGGCAAACTGCATTGATGGAACCTCAAGCGGTAATAGCCATTTTCGCCATGGTAGTGACAGCCGCTATATAAATGTCCTTGTGGAAGAAATCTCCATGGGTATGGTTCATTGTTGGGTTGTCAGATCTCCCTAGCAGCTCTTGAAGATTAAGTTCTTGGACTATATCAAAACCCTGGTGCGCCAGGATTGGAGTTCACCCCTTTGAATCATAAAAGTTGCAGAGTCAAACCATTACTAAAAACCCTAGAGAGGCCAATTTTTCATTCTCAGATATATGTGTTATTGCAAAACTTTTTAGAACATACATAATTAGTACTCTCAGGGATTAGCACAATTTGGTCACTTGATTGTTCATGTGCAAGGTTTCTTTTTCCCTTGTTCATTATTTTTAGACGTGCTTGGAATCACTTGCTTGCTATTCTGCATGCTTGTTTATCTACTTGGCTATTAAAAATGATCAAATCTGGTATAACCTTCAAAATTTGGACAGTACAATTTGCAAACAATCCAAAACTGAAGACCTTAAATTTTGCAAAAGTTAGCGTAAAATCTTTCTGGAGTCAAAAGTCATTTCAAGAAGTCAAAAGTCGTATGAGTTTTGTCAAGTGTTGTTTCAGTATTGCCCATCTATCGTACGATTGAGAACCCAGTGTCGTACGAGTTTTCAAACCAGCAAATTCAAGAAAGTCAAAACCCTGTTAGCAACTATCGTACGAGTTTAGCAACTGTCGTATGAGTTTTATCAACTGTCATTTCATTGCTACCCAACTATCATATGAGTTTAGTAACTGTCGTTTCATAGACTACCTAGTGTCGTACGAGTCTGTAGAGTGTCGTTTGGGAAAATTTGAGAGAGTTGTCAGAAATTGTCAAATTGCAAGATATCCAATGTTTCCAGCCTAGTTCCATAATCTGTCAAAAATATCACTGTGTCAGGAACAGAGTAGTAGCTATTGAAAATCAGTACACATGTCTCAAAGAATCAGTACACATGAGGAAGAAATTCTGATCGCCGCTATGATGAAGTAGCTGCAATCTATGCAAGTCTAGCTTGACAAACTTGAGAAAGAAAAGGAACCTAAAGAGTTCTCCATGGAATCTCTATACTCTTTTCCATTTGATAAAGACTTGTACATGTCACCATACCCTCGGACAAAATTTGAGCAATGTGATAACCCTTATGATACCTCTTCTACGGAGAGTGACACATCCATCTTTGGAGACTATGATGACTATGACGACAGACAATGTAATGATACCTATGACACCTCTGTTCCTAAGAGTCCTCCTCATCGTTCATTCCTGCTTACTACAAATGGGCCGTCACATTGGATAGATCGTGATGGTGATCCATATGATTTTGATTTTGAAAGAGACTTTGATGGCTTTTGTGGACAATACCTTGATGATGATCCATCTACTACTGCTGAGGACTATAAAATGCATCGTGCTAGCTTGAAATGTCAATACTATAAGGATCTCTCCTCTAAGAACTCTCAGATTGAAAATAAAGATTACACTCTCAAGCAAGATCATGTTAATGTTGGACCTTTGTCTTGTGATGGTTCCCTTCCATCCCCTACTTCCTCCAATACCCGTACATTTCCTAAAACTTTTGAGTCTTTCAAATCTTTCACAGAACCTTCATCTGATACAAGCCCTGATACTTTTCATGCGGTTCCCTATAGTTATCCTCTAGGGCTACCTCTTAAAGAAACTCAAGCTAACCTTCACTTGGCTACAAATACTTTCAATAATGCTAAACCTAAAGAGCCTATGCCTTCATATGCTACAATGTCTACTTCAGCTAGTCCTCCACCATCTCTTCCAAAGTCATCCATACAATCCCAACATGCTTCCTTGTCCTTAGAAGTGGCTCCATGTCAAGAGGACTCTAAAAATGATGAAAAAAATAACATAAAAAAAGATCAAGATCAAGGACTCTCCATGTCATCCACTCCTTTTTCCAATGTCTCTTATTTGCCTCAGGGTTCTTTTGATCCTGCACACCTTTTTTCATGCATTCCACCATGTCTTAAGTCTTCTCCTAAGCAAGATCAAGCTACTACTTACACTATTGAGCTTATTGAAAATCAAAATAACCTTACCCCACTTCCAATTTCCAAAGATGATACTTCTATTAAGGTTGTTAAAAATGGTGTTGATACTTCCAATGTTAAGCCTATTGAAAATCAAAAGAAAAATTATGTGCTTGTGCTATCCAAAGATCCTTGTCAAGATCAAAGTCTTCCATCTTCTTGTTCTACCACTCCATGTTCACTTCCACTTTCTACTCTTCCTAAGTCTTTGCAAGCTTTGAACAATCCTATCAAAGAAGGTTCTCATATTCAAGATGTCCATGATTCTATTGAAAATTATAATGCTCACTCTGAAAATGCTGATATCCTTGGTTGTCATATAGATGCTAATGAACTTATTGATTATCCTTTTGCATCTTCCACTTCCATCCTTGGACCTCTTCCACCACTACTAAGGGCTTCACGCCTTCCTTCCATCTTGGGTCCTTATGTCCCTTCACTTTCCCCTCCTAACTCTCCTAATTTTCCATCCATCTTAGGACCTTACATCCCTCCATCTCCTATCTTTCCTCAAGATCAACATAGATGCATACCCTTGAATCCTTTTCATTCACCCACCCATCTAAACTAGTCATATTCTCCTTCTTCTTCCACAAGTCCCAAGTCTTTTGGAAGTTACTTGAATGTTCAATACAAGAAAAAGAAGTAATACAAGAATCCATCAAAAAAAATCACCATGTCTCCTCTAATAGACATGGAAACATAAAGTCAAAAGAGATATCTAAGAAGAAAACTACAAGACAAGTATGGGTTCCAAAATCCATCATTGAAGATATTCTCTCCAAATTACCAAAAAGAAATAAAAAGCCTACAGCTATATGGATTCCAAAGTCTCTCTTGAAAGAGTCTGGTGTTGAGAAAAAAGTAAAATTGACATTCAAGCTTCCAAAGGCTTCCACTTCATCTCCCTCCAAAAATATTCTTTCATTCCATGTGCCTAAACCTCAACCTCTACTATCCATTCGCCATATTCCTTCACGTATTCCTTCATTCATGTTTCTTCCACCCTCTCACCACCCTTCAAGGTGTGTGTTGATGTTGATCTTGCCTTCCATTCATTAACCTTCTACCTTCTATCCTTTTTCCTCATTTGCCTATTCCTCCTATCTTCCATCCTCACTCACTTTACATAAAACCCTATCCTCCATTTTCCTCCTCCATATTCCTTTCCCTATCAGCATCTTTGAGTATATCATTTTGTATCATTGGCATATCATGGTTTATCCTTTCAAGGAGCACTATCTAAAAAGCTTTCCTTCTTCCAAAAATTCAAAAAGAAATGAAAAAAATAAAAAAATTTAAAATGTGCCTTGGTGAAAACCTGGAAACAGGCACTTTGGTAGAAAAAGTAAAGAGAAATAAATTCATCCTATGGTGAAAACCACTCCCTTGTGGTGCCTTGGATAAGTACCATGATGAAAACCTGGCAATCAGGCATCATGCGTAGTTCTTCTACATATTTCATCCATTCCATCTTCTCTCTTTGATCTTGACAAAGTTGACCTATACATGAACATTTGGCTATTTTGTGAGCTATCTTATGATGATCTTGTTTTCATTCCCTTCCTGTTTAGCCTTCATGTCTATTTTCCTCCATTCATTCTAGCCTTTCACCATCCTTTTCCCCTTTGGTCTTGATCTAATAACAAAAAAAAAAGAAGAAGAAAGAGTAAAACATGGTGCTATGAAGCCTCTTGACATGTCTACTCCTTTGGATTGCATCCTTTCCTGCTCTTGCATTATGATTTTGTGACTTATCCTATGCTAGCCTTTCATTGCTTGTCCAAATGTTCTTTACATGACAATTTTTTCCTAGCTTGGGTATTCTTGAGGAGTTTTCCCTTGAGGATTTCTTCCCTTCATTATCCTTCATTCTCTTGTCTTCCATCTCATCCACCAACTTGCTAATCCCTCTTGTTCTCCACCTTGCTAGACATTGGGACTACATGATATGATCTTGCTTGGGAGTTTGCAATGAAAAAAGATGCTATCAAATATACCAACTATCAGAACTAGTATCAAAACAAGTATCATATACCAAGTATCAGAATCAGTATCAGAACTAGTATCAGAATCAGTATCAGAACTAGTATCAGAACCAGTATCAGAACAATTATCATAATCAGTATCAGAATTAGTATCAGAACCAGTATCAGAACAATTATCAGAATCAGTATTAGAACTAGTATCAGAACCAGTATTAGAACAATTATCATATTCAGTATCAGAATTAGTATCAGAACTAGTATCAGAACAATTATCAGAATCAGTATCAGAATCGGTATCAAAATAAGTATCAGAATCAATATCAGAACAAGTATCAGAACACCTACTGGGGCTACACCATTCACTTTAGTTTATGGGTCTGAAGCGGTACTACCTATTGAGGTTGAAATCCCATCACTCAGAATCAGAATGCATGGACTTGTCACTGATGAAGACTATAGAGTGTCTAGGTTACAAGAACTTGAATTACTAGATGAGCACAGACAAGGAGCATATGATCATCTCAGAGTGTATCAGAAAAGAATGTCTAGAGGCTACAACAAGAAAGTCAGACACAAAGAATTTTAAGTTGGTGATCTAGTGTTGAGAGACAATCCTAAAAATCAATCACATCAAGAATGCAAGGAGAAGTTCGAACCCAATTGGCTGGGTCCCTTTGTTATCACTGCTACTTTTGGCTCTGGTGCCTATCAACTCTCAATGACTGAAGGAGAACAGCTTTGAGAATCAATCAACATTCTCCATCTGAAGAAATTCTACGCCTAAGGCATTCAGTGCTTGGTAAATATCCTGAAAAAATCCTAAAAATTAGAAAAAGTCCTAAAAAAATGAACATCTTGGTGAAAACCTAGCAATAGGCACCTTGATGATTCACAAAAAAAATCAAAAAATATCAAAAATTCAAAAAAATTGAAAAAAATGAAAAATACAAACAAATGAAAAAAAGAGAAAAAGTGCCTTGGTGAAAACCTGGAAACAGGCGCCTTGGTAGCAAAAATAGAATCTCTACCAAGATGGTGAAAACCCAGAAAACAAGTGCCACTTGTTCAAAATGCTCCATCTATCAGTGCAATCTTGGTCTTTCCTAGCTTTCAATCTTGCTTTAGTTTGTACATATCTCCTGGTTTGTTTCTGCATTTCCAATTTTTAATAAGTCAGTCTGTACACCAACCAGCTCAAGCATCTGTATCCTATCAATGTTTAACACTTGGGGGCAATCAATGTCATATCTTATAGTCTCCAATGTATCTTAGACGTGTCATATCCACTCAGAGTCCTTTGAAACTTCATTTGAGTAAGTCAAGTCTATCTTGTCTCTAGAAAGGATTTTGCATCTACAACAATGCAATCAAACATCAAAACTCAACTGAAAACAATTTATGCTTTTTACATGCTTTTATCTTCTTGTATGCTTACTGATTCGCATTGAAATTTTTTGCATATTGTGTCCCTTCGAGCTCTTCGATGATGTCCTTTATAGGATTTAGAGAGTGATGACTAAGAGCATAATCTTTTCTTTGTCTTCTTCTTGTATGTGAAAATCTAACAACTTTGGAAATTTTGGATTGAAATGGTGTCCGACTATAAGAGCCTCTATCTCGAATTGGATGGCCATGCGTACCTTGACCATTGATACCCAGACAATTCAAGGAAGTTTTATCTAACTATTATCTTTTTGAGTAAGTTATTTCTCCTACTGTGGAACACGATCTTGCCTAAGGATGTGAATGATAAAGGGTCACTACAGGTAATTCACATTAGATTTAGAATGATCTCTTGACTCTTTGATGTGTTTGCAATGCAAGGTATATTCAAGTCATCATGATGTTTATGTTTTGATGCTTGTACAAATTGCTATATCAAAATGGACATGATATTCAGGTCATCCTGGCGTTTGTGCCTTTGTGCTTATATCTAATCTGACATTCTGAAAAAAAATTCAATATTCAGATGTCCATGGTTGCCTAGTCAGTGGGTGTTGTATTGATTCTTGCACATACAAATTGATATTCATATGTCTATGGTTTCATAGCTAGTGGGCATTGTATTGATTTATCCGATTACCTAAAAGTTCAATGATGATAACAAATCAACACATGATCAGTGACTAGGTCCTAGGTCTTAGGTTGCATTTCATATTGCATGCTTCTTTGCATGATCTCACAATGGATAAACAAACTTCAATGCTTAAACAATTCTCCACTCGTATCTTCAAGTCTAACAAGAGCTGAATCTCACATGAAGGTTCCTCCAATGAAACAGCAAGTAGAATCTTTTTTTGGGATCAAAATTCAAATCTGAGATCATTCATATTATTAATTACTTGCATAATCAACCTTCCATTATCACAAAAATCCAGTATTCAACTTAACTGATTATCTAACATCAAACTATCAAAATTTCAACTTGGTCAACCATGGTCAACACATGGTAAAACCTAGTCAAACTTGGTCTTTTGGGACCTTCCAACAATGCATAATGCATTCTCGGACGTGTATAACCACTTCTCAAATCAATTAACATGCTTCTAAACTATTAGCGCTGACTTTTCTTGTCAAATTTCAATTTTAATCCCGAAGGGGGCATGGTATTGCATATCATTCAAAATCTGTAAATCAATTTTCTATCGATCAAGTCTATCAATATCTTTCATTAGTGATTAAGACAACAATCACGTCTAGTTGCTGATTCATCAAAAGTCCTCATTGCTCAGGGAAAATCTATCATCACTTGGGGCATATCAGATTCATTGATCCATATCAATCTGGTATTCTCTTAATCTTGTAAACTGTATCAGTTTTTGCAACCATCAGATCATAGTGTTATTTCCTTGGTTCTTCGACAACTGAAGGGTTCGGATGTGATACCTGCTAGTTCTGCTAAGACAATCGAGTCTAGAACGGGTCACTCACTTCTTATCAATCCTAAGGTTTAGAATCAGGCATTTTAACACTTTTTCGCAATCATAGGTCATTTTCTATTATAGTGAACATTATCTCTGGTCATTCAGGACCTCCCATCTCAATATCTTTCAATCGGTTTCTATCTTGAGATCAGTTTATCTTTTGAATCAGTTTCATATCTTTATCAAACATAGACTATCTTTGAACCACTGTGCTTCACACAATAATTCATAGAGGGGCAAAATGTAATACCCCAAAAATGGGCTATAAGTTCATTAATCTCCTACATCTTCAATTCAAATGAAATCGACATCAAAGTCCTAACCTAAGGTACATCTAAACATCATCGAATCATAATTGATTATCTTAAATTCTGCATTGAGGAATATTCCTAGTAATATTTCTAATCATCATAATTATCTTTAATTTTATAATTATTTGGCAATAAATCACATTTATCCTAAAATTTGATTAATTAAATATTTTGCATATTTAATTAATTAGATTTAATATTTGCTACTTAATTATGTAATTAAATTTAATTCTATCTATTATTAATTGTATTATTTAATTTTGACAATAAATATAATATCATATAAATAATTGATTAAATTCTTATTTAATTAATTAAAGCAAGTTGTCATTATTTAATAATATTATTTTTTGGAATAAAAGTTTGAAAAAAATAATTGATTAACCCATAAATCAATTGTTTTATTTTTAAAAGCAGTTAAGTTGGAAATAAATCACTTTATTATTAAATTAATTCATAAATAAAACATGCACAATCATAAAAGTAGACAACTATCAATTATCAATTAAAGCTAAACTCTATTTTGAGTTAAAACTTAGCTTTTGCATGTTTTTGTGAGTTAATTATCCTTTATTTATAAAATAACTCAAAAATTAACCTGAGTTATTTGAGTGGTTTATGGCTTTTTCTCATGCACCTCCAAAGCCCTGGATTTCTATAAAAACAAGGCTCATCTCTTCATAATTCATCTCTCATATCTCTCAAATTTGCATCCAAGCATCTCATGTTTTTGCACAATCACACTGGAGAATTGGAATTGAAGAATCAAAGCTCTTTCGAATCGACATCTTTGTGAGATCAATCTTATTTTTGCATTCATATTGCATATCATTGTTAGATTAGCATTGCATATCAATTTTCAATAGCATTCATAGCATATCAATTTCATCTAGCATAGATTTCATATCAGTTTATCATTCTTATTGCATAGAAAATAAAAAAAATATAGATTAATTGCATTCAATTTCATATCCATCTTTTGCATTCAAATCCTTCATTTAGGTGTCATCTAGGTCACTGATCTCAATAAACAATCTGAGAACATTAATCTCGCACCTACTAGAAGGCAGTAAATCGCTTGGTTAGATTAGATTTCAATTTTGCACGATTTTGATTATAGCTAACCTCTAATATTTTACTGAGTGTTGTGTTTACAGATCAGGTACAATTTTCACACACACAAGGACCAGAGCTCTGATAGCAGTTGCTAGGAATGGGAACACTGAGAGGGGGGGGTGAATGAGTGTTCACTATATTTTATCTTTTTACTTTACTCTTGAAACTCAACTGATTGCTTAAGTATTGAAATAAACTTTAATGCAAACAAGAGAAATATTCACAACACATAACACCAATATGGTTACGGGGAAACCCAAATAGGTAAAAACCCCAGTGGAAATTGACACCCACTAATAATCTGCACTAGTGTATTTTGATGCCTCTTAGGAGACCTTGCAACCCTATTAGGAGTTAATCTTTACAAAGATTTTAGTACAGTGACCTTGTCAAGGGTTGGACCCTGTTAGGATTCTTTTACAATAACCCTATTAGGGGTGGGGACACATTGTCCTAGAGCTCACTGCTCAAGTGGTGAAGGCTACAACCTTCTAATCTCAGATGCACACTATATCTACTAGATGAACTGGCACTATGACACTACTTGTTTGATCAGTTCCTTTGATGTGCTAATTCTTTGACCTCTTGCAAAGCTCTAATACATCTTAAATACTCTTCACACACCTCTTCTCTTCTTATCTCAACTCTATATTCACTTCCATGCTTATTACAAAGGGTGCATCTCATATTTATATGCGCTTATCCAAACAATTAACTAGGTCGGCCTATAATCAATTACATACAATGCTTCCAATTGAATTGGCTCAAGTGTGTTTACATAAAAACATAATTATATGTCTAAAACTTGATTAGAATAGGTGTATAGCATTTAAAAGGAAATATTATAATGACTAAACAAAATACTACTAGTCGATTGCATACTTGTTCTATTCTGGCATTCACTAGCTATACCTCTTCAACTGTCTATATCTTCGTCATATGGTCTCATCTGATCATGTGTTCTTAGACTTAGCATGAATACATACATACAAGCTTAAATTCAAGGGAACATACCTTAACTAGGTCATACACATGTGTGCTGATGCTCTGACCTTCTCGTAGTATGCTAACTATCTAGTCTTCTATACTTATCCAAATTTTGATCTTCTGATAATGTGCATCGACTGCAAAATACTATATGACTTTGTTGCCATAATGAAAACACTATATCTAGTCATATACAATAGTATAGTCAAATTTCCAATAATTAGGTCTTAAATGGTCATATTCTAGGTCTAAAGAATCATAAGGTTTCTTAAATAGTTTTGTCACAATAGGCATCCTAAAAGAACCTAGGGCGTACTAATAGTCTTAAAGGGTCCTTGGATGTCACAATAGGGGTCCTAAAGGGTCCTAAGGTGTACTATTTGGGTCCTCTAAGTGTCTTAAAGGATACTAGGATGTACTAAACTATTAGAAATAGGAAATACTGAGAGGGGGGGTGAATCAATATTTCACAAACTTTTACTTTTGCCCACTTATGGATATAACAGATTACTTTAAAGCATAAGAAACTAAATAGCATACATAACAGTAAATGTAAAGAACTCATAACACATGATATGTTCTCAAGGAAACCCTGGCCAAGGGAAAACTCTAGTGGGGATGGTACCCACAAAGATCCACTAATCAAAAGATATCTGGTTAAGGATGTTGACCCTGTTAGGGGCCTGTTACAATCATATAGTGTATCAGTCCTGGTTAAGTGACTATAGGCCTTGTTAGAAGCCTCAACCCTATTAGGAGTTGTAGATACAAAACCTAATTACCAAATGAGCTCACTACCCAAACAAGTAATACAAATTTTTACTGATTACAATATGGTACTGCTTACAACATCGCATCAACAACTTTCACTGCTATCACAAGTTACATATATTACATGGTACATTTCAAGTATGTTCGGTACATATTTATTTATACAAGATACAAACATAATATATTTCTCTTGTTGGCTTGCATATCTTTATCCAAGAGTAAACATCTAGGATTTTGTCTCTTTATAATATTAAGTCATTATTTTGACAAGCAAAATAATCCCTTAATTCATTTACTAGTTTTGTCTTCAAAACTGCTTTGTCAGCTGTATTCTGTCATTAGTAAAATAGTCATAACTTTGTCCATACTATCTATACTCTTTTGTGCACTAAGATGGGGTGTCCTTAGACACCATAGAGTCTATATTCAACTACGCAAACTCTGATCATGCTCCAGTGAACATTGCCAAAACAAACAGTATTGGGTGCTCTGTCAAAAACACTATTTCATACTTAAACAATTTTAGTTTGTGATCTTCCATATTTACTTTCTAGCTTATGTGATCTTCATAGGGAACATATGTTTCCATAATGACAACATCTATGTACATACCTTAGCCAAATTTCCAACAATCTCCCCCTTTGTCATTGGTGGCAACATATGAGAAAATTGGCTAAGTATACAAGTCAAAATCTCAAAATTTGTATCAAAATTGTGGCCATAGTATAAAATAAGTATACTATCCTTATATCTCCTCAAAATATACACATAATCTATAACACTTCACAATACTCCATAGGACTCCCCCTATGAGTATCCTTCCTAATCATATATAGACAATTTTCTAAGTATCTCTCCCCCTTTGACAACAATGAAAAAATAAAGGGTGGAAAGGGATATACAAAATTGTGTCAAAACTTTTACCTTACTATCTTATTGCAAAGCCGGTAGGCTTGCAACACAATCTGAAAAATCTATCTTCCAAGCCTCAAAATATTCTCCCATGCCTTCTTTATTGATTCTGCTACATTGAGTAAAGTACTCAATCCGTATGCTGCAATCTGACAAGCTTGAAGGGACTCAAAATTGAACTTCTGAAATGTTGTCTTAGCAGTAAGACATTCATCTAGCTACTCTTCTATTATAGTCAATTTGATTGAGACATGCTTTCTCAAGATGTTTATCCTGATAATTTTCTTGTTCTTCTCATCATTCAAAGTCCTTATCTCATCACATAATTTTCTGATCTTTTTCTCAACTATACTGATCTTTATGTTTAGGTTGGCCAAAGAGTTTGTCTCTACTGCAATTTCATCTTGCTTCTCTTTTATCTTCTTATCTTCCTCAATTAAAATATTTTCAGATTTTATACACTGAATGTACAAACACTTTCCAATCTCAAGATGTTTCCTTAAGTTCTTAATGTGTCTGTCAAGGCTGTCAATGTCATTTTTGATATTCTGACTTATATTCTGCAACATCTCAACTTCATAAGCTGCCTGAGCCTTAACCTTAGCAATATCAGTCAAATTAGTGAACTCAACATCAAAAGAATTAATTACCATCTTTGCTCTTTCAAGTGGATCTGAATCAAATACTTTTGTAGATATAACACTTTGTAGCTTCTTAGTCAAATCTTTCAGACTACCTTCCAAATTCTTAACTTTCTTGTTCTTTCCAATAATTTTATTCAAAGAGGTGATCAACTCTAATTGATCATCGTCATCAACTTCCTTGCTCAAATCTTCAATCAATGTTCCTATTCCTTTCTCCTTTCTAGTCTTAGGAGTAAGACTGATGTCTTCTTGTGGTTCAATATGTGTATGGGCCTCTGTTTCCATTTGCACTTCAGTTTGTGTAGTCTTTGTTTCAATACTCTTTTCTTGCTCTCCCAAAACCAAATTGTCAACAATGTTATCCAAACTGTTGAGTACTGCATCATCTGAATCTAAAGTAACTTTTGTTCCTTCAATGTCCATAGATTATGTGCCAATGTTTATAGAAGAAGAGGGAATATCTTCAGCTTCAACTACCTCTACTGCTACCTCTACTTGTTTTGAACTTTGTTTCTCTACTGGTTCTGCAACTAATTGATCTTTGTTATCTTTTCTTGCTACCAAGTTTGCTAGCACTTGCACAACTGCCTATTCAGTTTCAGTCTTTACTTGTTCATACTAACCTCCCATTATTTGTATAATTCTTCTTTTGGTTCTTAATAGGGTTTCAAGTGTCTTGAGGATCTATTTAAGGTGGTCATCTTCTCTTATCTCATAGAACTGTCTAATCACATTCTCTCTCATTTTAGTATCTTCTTCTTGTGCTCTCATCTTTCTTCTCACAAGTTTATTGTACAAATCTTCTGGTATCTTTCCATTAATAGTATCAAATTTCTTGTTTTTCAAAATCATATGTGTAACCATTGCATTCTCTAGATTTAATCTATCAGAGGATCCATATAAATCATAGTATTTGTTCATTTTGGTAAAGTCTCCATGCTGCATTATATCTTCATTAAATCTTTCTATTCTTGGTTTCCATGATTTCTTCTTTATTATCACTTCATCATCTTTTATCTCTGCAACTCTTCTAGGCACTGGTGGAAAAATTATTTTCTATCTTTTCCCCAATCCTAAAGCACTTGCCTTCATTCTTTTGCTTGGTGCTAAAGAAAAGGGTTTCTCTATCTGACTAGTTTCTTGTTCCTTCTTAGGTTCTTCAACCTTTACATTAACTTGAATAGGTTCTGCACTTGATGCCAAAGGTGGGACTGATAGTATCTCACTTTTCCTTATTGCTTCTACAGTCTTTCTTGCAATATCAAATTCCTACTCACTCATACCTAATTCTTTTAGAATTTTCTTTATTGTAGACTCCACTCTCTTCTTGATTGTTTTTTTTCCTTAAGTGTCTTTGCTGAATCAAAGTTTTCATCATATGTTCCAAATCTGTTGCCATGAGCATCAACTTTACTTTTCAACAATCTACTATCATATCCTTCTATTTCAACTTCAGAGATTTCATAGCCAAGAGGGTCTATGAATTCATGTCTAGGTTCTACCACTAAAATGTAAGTGAAATCAGTATCAACCATAAAACATATATCATCTTTGTATTTCTCAACTAGGGATGGAGGAATTCTTGATCTATTTACCACAATGTTCTGAAAAGTTTTCAACACTAACTTTACACTGTCATTAACCTTCTCAATAAGATGTTTCATGTAAACTTTATTGATTCTTGCCATAGTATTCTCACCATCATTCCATTCAATAGTGTAAGGAAATCTTCTTAGCAAGTGGAAGAACATGTAAGTAACCAATGAGGAAAATCTAAAGTGAGTTTATTTAGCTTTCTTTATCTTTTCCAAATTCTCAAACAACTGTATTCTTAGAATTTCACACATATCCACAGGATTCTTCTCCACACACATCAACTAAGCAATGTATACCATACCTACTGGCATATCATCTTCTCTAGAGCTTCCATAGAACTTTGTTGTCAAAATATTACACAAGTATTTTACATCATCTTGCTTAATCTTACTAATAACTATACCTCTGCCATTCTATACTGAACCAATGTTTTCAATCAAAATCTTTCTCATGTTTTTATCATTCAGTGGAATTGCACCAACTTTTGATAATCCAGTCACATCATGAATTAGGTCTGTAGTTATGTCTATAAATCTATCTTCTAACCAAAATTTACCATTATGTATCCTACTCAAAATGATCTTAGTACACTCCTCATCATCAAATTCATATTTCATAGAGTACTCAATGATTTCATTGTTTTCTAGATGTTCATAACCTTGTTTCACTGACATATCTATGTTGTATAATTTCTTATATTCACCATTAAAATCACTCTCCCTTAGGGTTTCATACTTGCATCCAAGATAACTTTTAACATTCTCTAAATGAAGAATTCTATCTGGTACGGATGATAAGGATAAACTAGCGTCTCTTTCTAAGGGTTCAACTAGATCTTTCTTATTTCTAGGTCTGTTCTAATCCTTAATGTTGTGAATCAATGACACATCCATGATTATATCTAATTACTTAAGCTGATTCAAGATCTTAGTCAAATAAATACCTCAAATTTGCAAAATTAGGGCTTTCGCTAGATTGGCACTTCAAACTTTTGCAAATCGCTTCCAAACTTCTTTCTTCACTTTCTAAATCACTTCTAATCACTCGATAATCATAATAACTTTGATTTCAATCTTTTAATACTTAGCATTTACTCGATCTGACATCGCATTCAATTATTTTGCTGCTAAAATGCCAAAAAGTTGATTCTGTAAACCTGCAACCATAAATCTTCTTGCGACCTCGCAAAACACAATATTTCTTTTTGTGCACTTAACCATAGCATTAGTATAACATAACAAACCTTCATCTAACTATGAAAAACTTAACTCATTCAAAATCTAATTCTATACTAATTCTAAGTTCCTAAACTATAGAAATTTACATAATTTAAGTGCTTAAAGCAGGGTTAGGTAAAGACTCATTCTTACCTTTAGATACATTACGTTCCTAATCACCTTCAATGCTAAATATACCTCCTTGATCTATGCCTTTAACAAATTTTACTTCATCTTCATTTCTATAGCAACCTTTCTCTTTGTTTCCTGCATTTTCATTCCTTCTTGCATAGTTTCTAGGGTTAGGGTTATGATGATAACCTCCATTGTTCATTCTGTAAAATCTTGTTGTGTGTCCACTCTTGTTACATATCTAACAAGTGATTCCATTGGTTCCATATCTAGGTGTTTTCTGATTGATTTGTGTCCTGCAATTTCTAGCAATATGTCAAATTTTATTGCATCTAAAACATACTATTCCATTTCATCTTTTCATGTCTTCAGTTGATCTTTGATCTACATTGTTATTATTTCTAGACATTATACTATTGTAATTATTCTCAATAACTTTAGATCTTCTACATTCAATAGCTCTATGTCCAAAACCATGACAATTATAACAATAAACATTAAGAGGTTTGAATCGTTTACCTGTACAATCTCTCTTCATATGACCAATAGTATTACAAGCAAAACATCTACCTTTGAACTCTCTTTTCATACCTTTGGATGATTCATCTTGCTTTGGTGGTTCTTCTTACTTTGGTGCATCTTCTTGCTTCAATGATTCTTCTTGCTTTGGTGCATCTTTAGATTTGTTCTCATCTAACTTCTTTTCTTCACTGCTTTCACATTCATTCAGATCTGGTTTCTTGCTTTCACTAACTATCTTCAATATGTTAAATCCAAGACTAGTTTTGTCATAGAATGGTTTTCCATAAGATACTTTCTTATCAATATTTTCACTATTTGAATATAGCCTCTCAAGTTGTTGTTTGGATTGAGTCAATTCACCTTTCACAATTTTGTTGTATTTCTCAAGTTCATCATAATGCAGTTTGACTTTATCAAATTCAGATGTTACCTTGCCAAGTTTAGATTTCAGATCTTCATTCTCATTCTTTAAACTTGCATTCTCAAATCTCAAATTGTCATTTCCATCTTTCAAGCTAAGCTTCAGATTTGCTAGCTCCAATTCATGTTTAAGGATCATGTAGACGTGTAAAATTGGACAAGTACTTTTTAATCAAAAAAGGGGTTAAATCATTAAAAAGGGACATAATTAAATAAAGTTGGACAAAAATTAATTAAAGAAAAGGAGAAATTAAATAATGATGTTAAATGATTAAATGAAGCATAAAAAGGGGCAAAAGCACTATATAATTGATTTTAATCAATTAATTGTATAGTTGTCTTAATTAAAAATTAAAATGAACCCATTTCCCATGCATGGCTAAATTTAATTAAATAATTGAATTAATAATTCTTATTTTCTTTCAAAAAAGTGATCAACCAATGAAAATGGAGGACATAAAGACATAAATCACTCACATTTGCAAATTGTCCAAACATTTGAAACTATTTAAAGGCTTGTCCCCTCATTTGTCCCCCCATTTATGAACAATGCAAAGTTTTTGACTCAACCATGAGATAACCATGATTACTTCACTCCACCCCCTACCCTTGGGAAATTACTATAAGCATGAGGCATTTTGAAGAGCATTTCCATCTTATAATTTCAATTGAAAAGCATTGTTACTATAGTCAATTGAGATCATTTCGAAGAGCGATAAGAGCAATTTGAGCATTCTTGAGCATTTAGTATCATAATTTCATCAATGGAGCTAGATTAAGCATGAATTCATCATAGAATAAGCATTTAGAAGCATCATAGCATAATTATTCTCATTTTAGAGGTGTCACTAGTGAGGATGTGCAGCTGAGAGCTCACTTACCACTTCTTTCTAGAGATCCATGAGATGTTATAGATTGTAGTTGCATTTTAGAGTAAATTTTCTTTGTATTTAGCTTAAATTGTTGCTACTTGGTCTTAATTTCATGAAGGTGAATAATATCATCACACAAATGGCACCCACCATGGGGCCTTGAGCCTCAAATTCTAACAAATTTGTGATTTAAATCATCTTTGCATGCATTTTTGCATTGTTTTCATGTGTTTTCTGCAGGAATTTGATAAAGTCACACCTACGGTAGATTTATTCATGCCTAGAATTCCTTCAGTCTCACTTTGGCTATCTGTTCTCACACCTGATAGCTGGAAACTCATGCCTACAATAGCAAAGTGTCCAGCCTTTATGGGATAAAGTCACGCCTTCGCGGCAGGAAGTATCACTTACCTGTTATTTACTGTCGCTTTAAGGATTTCTTTACCTTGCATTTAAAGTTTAAATTTACACCTTGGATAAGTTTTTTATCACTTGGAAAATGAGTTTCCATTGCATTTGAAGTTTAAAGTTGTGCTTGATATAATTCCTTTATTGCTTTGAATACTTTAAATGTCGCTTTGCTCTGTCTATTTTCTATGGATTTAAGGTTTGTTCACACTTAGGTTGAAAATAGTTATCGACTTTTTAATTATCAATGTCCCCTATGTCACTGAGAATTATCGCGGCTAATCACTAAAGTCATGCCTTCGAGTGATTTGTTCATGCCTATTAGCTGGACAATGTCGCTTACTGTTTATTTTTTGTTCTGGTCTTTAATCGGATCAATTTGAAAATTTGACTGTCTCTATTTGTTGTTAATCAATAAATGAGTAGACATCTGAGAGTGAGAAAGCCAGAGAGAAGGTTCAACAAGGAGGGAAAAGCCTTGGAAAAGAAAATAAAGGAGGAGAATCAAGTGCATAGAAAGGCTATCCTCGAATCCACATTAGATGAGGATGTCAAGGTATATGAGAAGTATTTAGCTATGATTGAAGCTTACAAGAAAAAATTCATGTCTCTAAATTGGATATATGAACCTTGAGCTTAAAGTTTCTTTCATTTGAATCTTTTGATTGATTACATGCAAGTTTGGTTTCTCCTCATTATGAATTGGTTGTGTTGGACTAACTTGTTGGAGGAGGGAGCTAGAGCAAATGCCAAGGTGAGTGAAAAATTAAAATCAATAAATCAAAAATGCCCCTAGCCTTTGCTAGCTACAAGGAAAGGTATTTCACTTAAACAAGCTTGCATTCCCTTAACTTGTGGCATTGTCTATTAAATCTAGCTTAAATAGAAAGGAAATTGAACCACACATTTCAATTCTAAGAACCTCCTTGTCAAGAGTTTGAAAAAGAACTAAGTGTTTGAAGTGTTTAGGAATCAAAAGGAAAGTTAGGGATATTCTCTTCACCTTCTTAATGAAACAAAATCCCAAAAACTTGACTTTAATTCCAATTTTCCTTATTTACAAAATGAACATGCTAGAGATTTAGTGGGTTCACCTCCTGAATTTTCCTTAGCAAGGCTAGTGAGAGGGATAGCCCAAAGTGGGATACAGTTTCTTTTGCTGCGAGAATCTGACCCACTATAAAATGAAACACATGCATCCTTAATGGGGTGCATGACAAAGGGATTTTAATTTTCTCAAACTTCTTCTAGTAGTCCTTACAGATTGTGTAAAATCATGCCTTGGTGCATGTGGGAAGCCCCTTTACATACTTAGGGGATGAGAGATTTTAATTCATTTGAATGGAATACTAATTAAATCCCAAGTAAATTAGAAAGGCCACCTTGTAGAGCCATGATTACAAGCCAATTTGACTCTAGGTAGGCTATTTGGAATTCATTCTTGTGCTATACTTGTGAAAACATTCAAGAATATACACATTAGATTGTTTTTTAGAGACATTTATGTGTGTGTTGCATTTTTTTTTAATTTTCAAAACAAGAAATTTCCAAACATATCTAATCAAAACTTTTAAAAATCCAAAATATTATACCCTGGTCAAAGAAGTGTTGCTTGGGCACATTTTAAACATGCCTATCAAATTTTTAGTCACACCTGTGATTGGTTTAAACACACTTGGACACAATAAAGTCCCGCCTAACCAAGATTGAAACACTCCTAAAAGTATGGGAAATCCGCTTAACATAAGCAAAGTGCCGCCTGTAGAGTTACAGAGTGTCACCTATCAACAAACTAGTATACACCTACGTAGGTTTCAGACATGCCTATACTTGGTTTAGTCATGCCTAGAAAACAAGAAGGGCAAACAGAGATTACTTCTAGGAAGAATAAAAAAATTTTGAATATCAATTTGAGTACCCTTTTTCAATTTTTCATTGATTCAACTTACAGTCTGGTCAAAAATCCTATTTCACATATCTATCAAAATTTTGCAAAGGATTAGACCCCAAGTAGTCTTGACTTGTATCCTAGGTTCATGCCTGCATTCACCAAATCATATTATATCAAGCAAACCTTGCAAGCCAACGGGACCTATATGAGACAAGAGCTCCCTTATCCCCAAGATGAAACTACTCCTAGAGTACCACAAAATTCACCCGAACAAGAAAAAAGAAGACAACGTGATGTATTATGGTAGTTTGGGTGGTAAGGATAATAGTGGTATTGATCTCACCAACCAAGGTAATGCCAATAGTGGAGGCATTGACATGAATAACCAGAGCAATATTAATAACCAAGGCAATACCAACAATGGAGGAGTAGATCAAAATGCTCAAGGAGTTGACCAAACTCACACTCAAACTAACATCAAACCAATGACAAAAGATGCCACAGATGAAAAATTTAGTGAGGCTATCCAATGTCGTTATTTCAGAAAGCTCATGGAAAAGGCAATGGATAGAGATAGAGAAAAACATTTCATGGACTTAGTACAAAAAGGTCTCAAGCTTCCTCGTGACTATGATGTCAACCAACTTAAAGCACTGGAAGTTGAGGAGATTACCTTAGACATCATGAACAATCAATTCAAGATGTTTCAAATGCAATTAGACAACATCAATCAAAGCGGGGCTCCCAAGCCTTTCTCTATAGAAGCATTGTGTCCATTCCCATTTGATAAAAGCTTGGTTATGGTGCCATTCCCAATCAATGTTGTGTTTCCTAAATATGACAAGTACGAAGGAACGACGGATCCCCAAGATCAATTATGGGATTTTTGTGCATTGAGCTTAGATTTCAAGCATGATACAACATATTTAATGAGATTATTTCTACGGAGCTTAGGAGGCATGGCTATGGAGTGGTTTTCTAAGTTACCCTCTGGCACTAAGACCTTCAAAGTGTTAGCTTTGAAATTCATGGCTCATTACTCATATAAAATTAAACATGAGGTCATGATGATAATGTTATGCAATAGAAAACAAAAAGATGGAGATGCATTCCTCACTTTTCTACAAAGGTGGAGGACAGTTTTTGCAAGATATCCTAGAAGTGTGCCTGAAAAAGAGAAGATGGATATCTTCATAAACAGTTTGAGTAATGAGTTAAACTACCACTTATGAATGCAATGTCCAAAGACCTTCCAAGATCTAATTGAAAATGGATTAACCACAGAGGAAGTGTTGGTCAAAAGTGGAGAACTCTAACTATACAAAGATAATAAGAACAACTCCAATAGTGGCAACAATGGCAACAATGGCAATAATCAAAAGAATAATTGGTTCAATAGTAACAGTCGTTATAAGAACAACAATAAGGGAATTGTGAATGATGGAGTAGTTGAATCTAGCAACTTGAAGGTGGTCCCCTTTTCTCTTACAAGGACACCTAATCAAGTGAATAATACCAATCAGAGTTCCAATGCACCATCCAACAACAACCACACCAACAATGGAAATCAAGGAGATAATTCAAGGAGTACTAAATTTGACAAATATTTCAGGCCAACTCCTCAAAAGAACTTCACACCCTTGGGTGAACCCCTTGAAAAAGCATTAAAGACTCTCATGGCTAATAATGCCATTACTTTACCCAAAATTCAGCCTTACAAGCCAAATAATGAGCCTAGTTGGTGGAGTGCCGATAGCCATTGTGAGTATCATAGAATTCGAGGACACACAAAAAATGAATGTCTGCAACTAAAGAATGTAGTGCAAGATTTAATTGATAATGGCACGATCACCATTGATGAACCTCCAAACAATGAAGATCATACAACATTCAAACAACCTTTTTACAAACATGATAAGGGAGAGTCATCAAATAGCAAGAAGCAAAGTGCCAATAATCTCAACTTTGCACCACCTTATGATCATATTGTTAATGCTATAATAGTCAATGAACAACCTCAAAAGGAAGCATCAAATGTCATTACTGTTGGAAACAATTGTCTGAAGGAAATTGCTACTCAATTATGTATTGTCTTTGATGTCACACAATGTCATAGTCTGCAGAAATCTGCTTCTACCGAGCTTAGTCGGTCTGCCAGACAGGAATATTAATGCTTACCGAGTCCACTTGGTTATCGAAGAAATTTAATGCTTACCGAGTTCACTCAGTTGGCGAAGAAAATTTAGTGTTTACCGAGTTCACTCGGTTGCCGAAGAAAATTTAGTGTTTACCGAGTTCACTCGGTTGCCGAAGAAAGTTTAGTGTTTACCGAGTTTAGTCGGTCATCGAGGAAAGATAGTGTTTACCGAGTTCAGTCGGTTATCAAAGGTAAAGGATTGTCGGTGTTTACCGAGTTCCCTCAGTCACCGAAAGATTATAGAAAGATATGGTCACCGAGCACTGTCGGCCCTTGAAGGATTTTTGCAAATAGAGTTTACTTAATTCAGCCGACTGTTATACTAAATAATGTCAATTTGACTAATCCAAAATCATATAAATAAAAGGTCAAATGTGAAAAGTAAACATAATACAGCAGAAGATTTACAGAAGAAAAGAAGGAAAGGTATATGCCAATTTGTGAAGGATGTTCAGATATCCTTGAGGTGCAGAACAGAGATTTATTCGATCAGAGAGGATCAGACTTATGCAGAACAGAGATCTGTAATCAGCAAGACAGTTGCATTATTATACAGGTCACTTTTTCATTGTTACCTTCTTATCATTGTAACAGTGAATTCAAAATCTCTTAACCGAGTTGGTTTAACAGCCATAATATAAATCCTCTAACAAGGTGACAATTCCATTGAATTGTTTTCAAGACCTCTTACCAGGCCACTCCTAGCAGGGTGTTTTTAAATCCTCTAACAAGGTCACACCTAACAGTGTGTTTTGTAACCTTTTACCGGGTTGGCTTCTAACCGGGCATCACTTCAGAAAAGTGAAAATCAGTATCTAGATACATTGGTGGTTTTTCCCATATTGGGTTTCCATGTTAAATCTTGTGTCTCTTGCGTTCTTAATTGCTTCCTCAATCATTTACATGCACTGATGAATATCTAAAGATAATATTGCTAATACTTTCTGCATCTTCAAAGTTACTGCAATCTATTTACCGAGTGCTAAAACAGACAACATTGTTAAGATATCTTAAAGGATCTGCAAAGAATTAATTGTGAAGTGTTTTTATGGTTGACTGATTCACCCCCCCCTCTCAGTCACTTCATCCATATTCCATCAATTGGTATCAGAGCTTTTGGTGCTTGCAGGAAGGGTTTCAAAGACCTAAGCTAAAGATCAGGATGTCTTACAAGAGGGAAATTCCAAAGCTTAACAGAGATAACTTTTCAGCATGGCAAGGTCTCATGCGACTTCATCTAGCTTCCATTGGTGATTCAGGATGCAAATACATTGATGAAGAGTATACAATTCCTAATGGCGCATTAACTGTTGAAGACATTGCAGATAAAAAGACTCACAACACCATGATGATAGACATTGCATCTGCTCTCAGCTATGAAGAATTTGATGATATTAAAGACTGCACCACTGCATATGAAATGTGGGTGGCACTAAAGAAAATATATGGTGGTGATGCAAATGTGAAAAGAGCCAAAGCAGAAAGCCTAAGAGGACAGTTTGACAAAATGAATATGAAGGAAGATGAAAACATTGCAAAATATGTTGAAAGAATCAAAGCAAGTGTAAGTGCAATTAGAGCTTCTGGAGGAACAATCTCAGATGAGACTGTTATAAGCAAGGTACTCAGAACACTACTCCCTATCTATGCAATAAGAGTATCAGCTATTCAAGAAAGAAGATGTGAAACAAACCACAATATAACTTTGGATGCTTTAGTTGGAAGATTGACAGCTTTTGAATTAGACAACTATGATAACTATGTTCCTAGTTCCAAAAATATTGAATCAGCATTTGAGGCCAAGGTTTCACTAAAGAAGAACAAGAAAATTAAAGAAGTTCAGTCAGAAAGTGAAGAAGAATCAGAAGAAAGTTCTGATAGTGATCTTGAAATTGTAGAAGCATTACTTGCAAAGAAGTACTCTAGAGGGAAAGGTAAATATAAAGGTAAAACTCCTTTAATCTATTTTTCATGTGAAGAAATTGGACATATTACAGCTAGGTGCCCAAACAAGCAAGTCAAGGAAGAAAAGAGAAGTCACAAGTACTATGGCAAAAAGAATTTCAAATCATACAAGGATAAAGGTAAGAAATCATGTTTTATGGCTAAAGATTCTGATGATAGTGAAGAAGAAATTGTCTTTATTGCTATAAAAGATGAATCTGATGATGATGAAGATAAGATGGCACTTATTTCTCATATAAGAAAAGATGATATATGGATAATAGACAGCGGATGTTCACACCACATGACTGGTGACAAGACAAAATTTGAATATCTAGAAGACTGTGACAATGGTAATGTAAGATTTGGAAACAATGAACCTTGTTGTATAAAAGGAAAAGGAAGAATCTCATTAACCAAAGAACTCATATGTGATAATGCCTACTGGGTTGAAGGACTAAAACATAATCTTTTAAGTGTAGCACAGCTAATCAACACTGGTTTCAAGGTTGAATTCATGAATGGTCAAGCAAGACTGCTGGATGGAAAAGGAAAACTCATTGGATCAGGCAAACAAACAAAAGGTAACTTATTTTATCTTGATCTCAATGAATATTCATGCTTTATTGCTCAAATAGAAGAAAGTTGGCTATGGCACAAAAGGTTATGTCATGTGAATTTTGATAACATGATAAAAATAAGAAAATTCAAGAAGGTTAGAGGCATTCCTACTTTGAAGAAACTTGACACTGGTCTATGTAAGAATTGTCAGATTGGCAAAATGAGTAAAACTAGTTTCAAAAGTAAGAACTATCAGTCTAAAGAAATTTTGGAAATTGTGCATACTGATTTATGTGGACCTATTGGAATACAAAGCTATACTGGAGATAAATTCTTTATTCTTTTCGTTGATGATTATTCTAGAATGATGACTGTTATGTATTTAAGAGAAAAATCAGAGGCATTTGAAAAGTTCAAATGGTACTTAGCAAGAGTAGAAAAAGAAACATGGAAAAGATTGAAATGCTTAAGATCAGACAGAGGTGGTGAATTCATCTCCCATGATTTTAACAACTTCTGCATAGAAAGAGGAATCAAAAGACAAGTATCAGCTCCTAGAACTCCTGAGCAGAATGGAATAGCAGAAAGAAGAAACAGATCTATTATGGATTGTGCAAGGACTCTAATGATAGAAAAGAACATCGCTATAAAGTACTGGAAGGAAGCTATGAGCACTGCAGTTCATACCTTGAACCGAGTACAACTGAAGAAAGACACATTCAAAACTCCTTATGAATTATGGTATGGCTATAAACCTAATGTAAGTTACATGAAAATATTTGGTAGCAAGTTTTATATCTTAAAAGAATCTAGAAGAAATAAATTTGATGTGAAAAGTGATGAAGGAATATTCCTAGGATATTCTAGCAAAAGCAAGGCATACAAATGTCTGAACTTATCTACTCACAAAGTCATAGAAAGTATACATGTAAAATTTGATGAGTTTGCAGAAAAGACTGAGGAAGAAAGCAAAAGGGAACCTGAGAACTACAGAAGATTCATTTACATTGAACCTGAAACATTGACAGACACAACTATCAATAAGGAAGCTATATCTACTGAGCCGAGCACAGTTACCAAGTCACAGACTGAGTCACAGGAAGAAGTTCAAACTGAGTCACAGGAAGAAATTCAGACCGAGTCTCAGCCTGAAGTTACCGAGCAAATATCTACCGAGCCCGAGCAACCTGAAGAAGAGATCCTAGAAGACAATAGCATGAATCATTCAAAAGGCAAGGAACCTATACTAGCCAAATATGTCAGAAGACATCATACACTAGATCAAATCATTGGAAACAAATCAGACGGTACTATGACAAGAAGCAAGCTAAAAGGTACATGTCTACTTACTGATTTTGAACCTAGAAATATCAAAGATGCATTAGAGAATGAAAGTTGGATTGAAGCAATGAATGAAGAATTAGAACAAATACAAAAGAAAAAAACTTGGACTCTTGTACCTAGACCTAAAGATAAGAATGTAATTGGAACAAAATGGGTATTCAGAAATAAACTGAATGAAGATGGTCAAGTATCTAGAAACAAAGCTAGACTAGTATGTAAAGGTTATTCTCAAGAAGAAGGTATAGATTATGGAGAAACTTTTGCTCCTGTTGCAAGATTAGAAGGTGTAAGAACTCTACTTGCTTATGCAGCACACAAAGGATTTAAGGTATATCAGATGGATATAAAATCTGCATTTCTCAATGGAATTCTTGATGAAGAAGTCTACATTGAACAACCTGAAGGTTTTGTTGATCCAGATAAAAGGGACATGGTCTGCAGGTTACACAAAGCATTGTATGGTTTAAAACAAGCTCCTAGAGCATGGTATGAAAGACTCCATAACTATTTAATCCAGATTAATTTCAAAAGAGCTAATGAAAACAGTAATCTGTATATTAAAGAAGGACCGGATGACAAAATTGTATTGGCAGAAATATTTGTGGATGATACTATATTTACAGGGAATGAGGATCAGTGCAAAGAATTTTTAGAACAAATGAACAGAGAATTTGAAATGTCTATGTTTGGCTTAATAAAATTCTTTGTTGGTCTTCAAATTCAGCAAAGCAAGAATGGTATATACATTACTCAATCCAAATACATTAAGGAGATACTTAAGAAGTTTGGAATGGAAGATTCAAAACCAGTTGGTACACCCATGTGTACTGGACTGAAACTTACCAAAAATGATGATTCAAAAGAAGTTGATCAGACCCTATACCGATCTATGATTGGAAAATTGCAGTATGTGGTACATACAAGACCTGATATTGCCTTAGCAGTCGGTATAGTAGCTAGATTCTCAGCAAAACCTAAGGAAAATCACATGATGGCAATCAAAAGAATCTTAAGATACTTAAAAGGAACTGAAGAGTATGGTTTGTGGTATAAATTTGGAGGCAATCTAGACTTGAAAGTATTTACTGATGCTGATTGGGCAGGAAACATTGATGACAGAAAAAGCACAACTGGTGGAGCATTTTTTCTTGGAAAAAGACTGGTATCCTGGACTAGTAAAAAGAAGAATTGTACATCTCAATCCACAGCCGAAGCAGAATATGTTGCTGCTGCAGTAAACTGTTCAAATATTGTTTGGTTTAAACAGCTATTAGAAGGTATGAAGGTTGAAATCAAAGAACCAGTTGTTATATTTTGTGACAATACCAGTGCAATAAACATTTCTAAGAATCCAGTGATGCATTCCAAAACCAAGCACATTGCTATTAAATATCACTTTGTCAGAGAATTGGTGCAGGACAAGGAAATCAGATTAGAATATATTCATACAAAAGAACAGATTGCAGATATTTTTACCAAACCATTACCTAAGGATGCATTTATGTATCTAAGAGGTAAGTTAGGGGTCATTCCCCTATCCGAGGCTCACTAAATATAGTTTTAGTGATGCATCAACTAGAACATGACTGAAAATCAACTTGTTGATGCAGTATATTAAAGGAATCATTGCATATGAATCAGTACTTGAGGTACATTAATTTTCACCGGTAATATGTGAATTATCTTTGGCATATGTTGTCAAAGAGGGAGTGTTTGCTATGTCTTTGCTATTACTTCAAGAACTTCAAGAAATTTTCAAATAGTCAGAAGGAAAAATTTTTAGGATACAGGAAGTTTGCTGACAGAGGGAGATTTGAATCTAAACCGAGCTAACTCTTTCAAATTTCTTATGATATGACATATTGTGTTGCCATCAATGCCAAAGAGGGAGATTGTTGGAAACAATTGTCTAAAGGAAATTGCTACTCAATTATGTATTGTCTTTGATGTCACACAATGTCATAGTCTGCAGAAATCTGCTTCTACCGAGCTTAGTCGGTCTGCCAGACAGGAATATTAATGCTTACCGAGTCCACTCGGTTATCGAAGAAATTTAATGCTTACCGAGTTCACTCGGTTGCCGAAGAAAATTTAGTGTTTACCGAGTTCACTCGGTTGCCGAAGAAAATTTAGTGTTTACCAAGTTCACTCGGTTGCCGAAGAAAGTTTAGTGTTTACCGAGTTCAGTCGGTCATCGAGGAAAGATAGTGTTTACCGAGTTCAGTCGGTTATCAAAGGTAAAGGATTGTCGGTGTTTACCGAGTTCCCTCGGTCACCGAAAGATTATAGAAAGATATGGTCACCGAGCACTGTCGGCCCTTGAAGGATTTTTGCAAATAGAGTTTACTTAATTCAGCCGACTGTTATACTAAATAATGTCAATTTGACTAATCCAAAATCATATAAATAAAAGGTCAAATGTGAAAAGTAAACATAATACAGCAAAAGATTTACAGAAGAAAAGAAGGAAAGGTATATGCAAATTTGTGAAGGATGTTCAGATATCCTTGAGGTGCAGAACAGAGATTTATTCGATCAGAGAGGATCAGACTTATGCAGAACAGAGATCTGTAATTAGCAAGACAGTTGCATTATTATACAGGTCACTTTTTCATTGTTACCTTCTTATCATTGTAACAGTGAATTCAAAATCTCTTAACCGAGTTGGTTTAACAGCCATAATATAAATCCTCTAACAAGGTGACAATTCCATTGAATTGTTTTCAAGACCTCTTACCAGGCCACTCCTAGCAGGGTGTTTTTAAATCCTCTAACAAGGTCACACCTAACAGTGTGTTTTGTAACCTTTTACCGGGTTGGCTTCTAACCGGGCATCACTTCAGAAAAGTGAAAATCAGTATCTAGATACATTGGTGGTTTTTCCCATATTGGGTTTCCATGTTAAATCTTGTGTCTCTTGGGTTCTTAATTGCTTCCTCAATCATTTACATGCACTGATGAATATCTAAAGATAATATTGCTAATACTTTCTGCATCTTCAAAGTTACTGCAATCTATTTACCGAGTGCTAAAACAGACAACATTGTTAAGATATCTTAAAGGATCTGCAAAGAATTAATTGTGAAGTGTTTTTATGGTTGACTGATTCACCCCCCCCCCCTCTCAGTCACTTCATCCATATTCCATCAATTACAAGAGGGCAGAATTCTAGAATGACCCTACAAGGGATAGCTCCTCAAAGCACTAACATCCTGCAATCCAACATTGTGGTCAAACAACCTTCTATAGCAGCAAGGCCTAATAGTTTGGTTGATCAATTGCAACGTACTCCAGCACAAATCTCTATCTTAGAGTTTTTGAAGTTGTCACCAAACCATAAGGAGATTTTGGAAAAAGCTCTAGTAGAGACACATGTTCCTACTAACTTAGAGGTAGAAAAGTTTCAAAATATGGTAGGTCATCTTGTAGCACCTCATTGTCTTTCATTTTCTAATCAAGATGACATGTCTATAACCCATCCTAAAAATCTACCATTTCATATAGAGGTCTTAATCAAAAGTCATAGAGTCAAAAGAGCCCTCATTGCTGGAGGGGCTGGTCTCAACATTTGCACATTAAGTATTGTCAAATTCTTAGGTCTATCTAAGTGTTGCATTGACCCTACAAATAAAATCACCATTAAAGCTTATGATGAAGCTGAAAGATCTTCTAAAGGCATGATTGTATTGCCCATCCAAGTGGGACCTGTCAAGAAGGACACCAATTGCCAAGTGTTGGACATGAAATTAACTTATAATATTTTGTTGGGGAGACCATGGATCCATGAGATGCAAGAAGTCCCATCCACATACCACTAATACATAAAATTTCCATACATGGGTGAAGAAATCACGGTTGGAGGAGACTCTAACCCATTCCAATATTGCAATGCACTCAAACCTCCTCATGAGTTATACATTCCACATAACCGGGAGGGAATTATTCAAAGAACCACAATTGAAGATGTTAAAATGAAAGAACTAACATTAGATGTTATTCAACACCCTCCTCAAGCTAGCTTAGCAACATCAACTAAGGGAAAGGAAAAAGTGAGCTACGAGGGTCCAAATGCAACAGAAAGTTCATATCTAGCACCTAAATCGGAGACAATGATTTATAAACCTACTAAAGAAGAAAAGGAAAAAGCCAAGGAAGATCGTTACCAACACATGAGTGAAATGATGAATAACTTTGAAAAACAATGCAAGATTCGTTCAAAAGGAATAGGGGAATATTTTGTTTCTCTATTTGACATGCCCACATCTCCAAAATTACATGGTAAACCATCAAAAGAACATCTTCCACATAAGTATAATTCCTATTTTGTAAGGGAAGATAACAAAGCAACATGGGATAAGGAAGAAGATGAAGTCCTTCAATGGCTTTACCATGATGAGGAAGATACCTCCAACACTCCCATGGAAAGAATTTAGCATGTAAAGATACAAACTGAGCAATATGGGAAAGGCTTTGATATAATGTAGAAGATGGGATACAAGGGAAGAGGACCCTTAGGCCAAAGAAATAGGGGGTTATTAGAACCTATTGAACCTATTTAGAGGGCAAGCCATGAAAAATATGGAGTAGGTTTTCAATTCAAAAGAGGAATTTCAAGCTCAATGCATGATTTTTATCCTCAAATAAATGCCTTAGAATCCAAAGGAGATACTGATGATTCTCAAGATTATGAATGGGATACCTTATCAGATGAATCATGTCATGATAAGGAAGTGATTGCTATACATACTTATGCAAAAATCCCAAGGCAAGAAGCTCAAATTAGTGAAGAACCTCATATTCAAAGGCCTAATATAGAGAAAGTACCTACCAATGGAGCATGGATAGAAACATTTTGGATGCCTTCAGAGGAGGGAGATTCAAATGTTAGTTTTAACCTACTTGTGGCTTTTTCCATGTTATTTCCCATAGAGGTTGATGAGGACTCGAGTGAAGGGGACTTTGACCCTTCTTCCATGGATCATCTTGAGGAAGTGCACATCATAGATCTAAATGATACAATGTATGAACCCTCAAACAAAGTCATGTCCATAACACCTATTGATGACATTTTACCCAATGAACCCTTACTTTTGATAAATCCATACCTCATTGATTGGGACCAAACCGAACCAAATGACCTACTTTACTTTCCCAATGACCAAGCAATGAATCACTACCTTAATGCGATTGAACGCTCTTTCACCAACGAATTCAATATGGACATAATGATAGCAGCAGGGGTTCAATCTCTTAGTCAAAAGAAAAAAATGAAAAAAATGAAAAGTTCTATTGGTGAAAACCCAACTGTGGCACCATTAGAACCAAAAAAAATAAAAATAAAAGATGTTTCTTTTGGTGAAAACCCAATTGTGGCATCAAAGGAAGAGAGATTGGATACTTTTCCTGAACATGAAGAGGAAAGGTCACCTATACTCATAGAGCCAATGGAAAAAGTTAACATTGGCACGGAAGTGGATCCAAGGTTTATACACTTGGCTACATCACTCACACCTATGGAAAGAGAGGACTTCATACAAATTTTCAAGGAGCAACAAATAAGCTTTGCATGGTCATATGCTGACATGCCTAGATTAGATCCTAACTTTATAATGCATCATCTGAATGTTAGACTAGGGGTTAAGCCCGTTAAGAAAAAGTTGAGAAAAATGCACCCCCACATAGCTCTTTTGGTCAAGGCAAAATTGGAAAAATTGTTGAAAGTAGGATTCATAAGAGCAATAGCATATGCCGAATGGATCTCCAACATTGTACCAGTCACAAAGCATGATAAATCCATTTGTGTGTGTATGGATTTTAGAGATCTAAATCTTTCTTGCCCTAAAGATGATTTCCCACTTCCGAGCATAGATGCCATAGTGGATTTGATGGTAGGACACTCAATGTACTCATTAATGGATGGTTTTAGCAGGTATAATCAGATCAAAATTGCACCTAAAGACCAAGAAAAGACAGTATTTACTTGCTCTTGGGGCACTTTTTGTTGGAATGTCATGCCCTTCGGTCTTAAAAATGCTGGACCCACATATCAAAGGGCCATGAAAACTATCTTCCACAACATGATGCATAGATTTTTAGAAGACTATGTGGATGATATATTGGAAAAATCCCACAAAAGAGAAGAAAAACTCCACATTTTGAAAAAGATATTTGTTAGGTTGGAGTAATTCAAGGTCAGATTAAACCCAAAGAAATGTGCCTTGAGAGTCCAATCCGGCAAGTTACTAGGTCATATAGTTTCCACCAAAGGGATTGAAGTGGACCCCAAGAAAGTACAAGCTATAATGGACATGGAAATACCTAAGAACATTAGCCAAATGAGATCCTTGCAAGGAAAAATCCAATCCATAAGAAGGTTTATCTCTCAATTGGCCGAAAAATGTCATTCTTTCACCAGGTTGCTACATAAAGATACTATATTTATATGGGATGTTGAATGTGATCAAGATTTTACATTGTTGAAGACCTATTTGATAAATCTACCCATTCTCATGCCACCAATCAAGGGAAAAGAATTACTTCTCTACATATCTACTACGAAAAGATCCCTAGGAGTACTTTTGGTGCAAGAGGATGAACAAGGAAAGGAAAGAGTTATCTACTATTTGAGTAGAACATTGATAAAATATGAGCTTAATTACACATTTATGGAAACAGCTTGTCTAGCAGTGGTGTTTGCATCTCAAAAGTTGAGACATTATATGTTGATGCATAAGGTCAAGTTGATTGCCAAGATAGACCCTCTCAAGTATTTGATAAGTAAAACAACCTTAACAGGTAGAATAGCTAAATGGGTGATGATATTGAGTGAATTTGACATTGAATATGTTGATAGAAAGGAAATCAAAGGACAAGTGATAGAAGATCACTTAGCTGAAAGTCCCATGACTTCTACACAAACTATTCAAGTGGAATTTTTGGATTCTACCATTATCAACATAGAGGCAAAAAAGTGGAAGTTATACTTTGATGGATCCTATACTCAAGGAGGTTCCTAGGCTGGCATATTATTGGTAACTCCTCAAGGTTACACCATTCCCAAATCCTACAAGCTTATGTTTCCATGCACAAATAACATAGTGGAATATGAAGCACTAGTCATAGGCATCAAAATGGCCTTAGAGTGGAATATAAAAGAGCTACAAATTTATGGAGATTCTCAACTCATCATTAATCAAGTCAACAATGAATATAACACTAAAGATGAAAAGTTGATGCCTTATAAGACTATGATTGATGGATGGAAGAAATACTTTGCATTGATCACCTTTGAATAGAGTCCTAGAGAGAAAAATAGAGCATTTGACACCATGGCTACCTTGGCTTCTTTGTTACAAAAACCAGATCAAAATGAGAAGTATGAGTTCTTGGTGGAAGAGTTGGTGAAATCGGCATTTGACCTTCCCAAAACCCAAATTGTTTCCCTCTTACATGGACATGACTCCCCTTGGTATGGACCTATATATACATACCTTAAAGACCAAGTTCTACCCTTAGACCAAACCCATGCTAAAAAATGCAATTTCATACGCCAAGCCTCCTGTTACTTAATCCTTTCTGATACATTGTATCATAAGGGTCTCAACGGGATGTTACTTAGGTGTCTAGAGGAAGAAGAGTCTAAATTAGCTTTACAAAAGGTTCGTGAAGGCATTTGTGGGTCGCACTCAAGCGGGTTAAATCTAGCTAAGAAAATCCTTCGCTTAGGGTATTTTTGAAAGACATTGGAAAAAGATGCTTGCCACTTTGTGAAGATATGCAGCAAATGCCAATATCATGGTGACATGATACATGCATCGACACAAGAATTACAACCATTTGTCACACCATGGCCTTTCTATCAATGGGGGTTTGATTTAATTGGCGTCATAAATCCACCTTCTTCAAATGGGCACAAACATATCATAACCACAACATAATATTTCACCAAGTGGGTTGAAGCAGTTCCCTTGATAACAGCAATAGAAAAAAAATTTCCATGTTTATCTTGTTAGGAATGAATGAAAAATATTTTGGCAGTCATTCTGTAGTAGTTGTTGCATTCATGACTTGGATTGTCATTGATGTCAACATAGTGATATTCTAGATATTAGCAAGAAAGCAGGTATAGTTTTGTTTTGCGCACATGTTGTATTGTAGATTGGATTTTGCATAGTTGATGGTATTTTCTTTGGTGTTTTATTAACCTATGGTTAACAGTGCAAAAAGAAATTCATTCATTTGTGACAGTTATGAGCATTTTGGTGAAAGTAGTGTTTAGACAGTGTTTCTATGAAGCGATGTTTGGAAATCAGAGGATATCTCTTAGCTAGGATGGAATCTGATTTTACGCAGTTAAAGGGATGTTGAAGACTCATTAATGATGACATGGCTCATAGCACAAACTTTGAGGATATGTTTGGAGAAAGTTACATTATCTGGAAGCCAACAGTTTTATGTGAATTTTGTGTGTAGCATGTAGAATTTATTATTTTGTAATTGAGGACTGACTCATTTGTAATTATTTGAGTTTTGTATATAAGAAGGAATTTTTTCCTTGTTGTAATGTGTACTATGAAGATTGAGATGCCACTATATGCATGAAGTGAAGAAAAGAGATAATTAAGTGATGAAGGAAGACTTGTGAGTATAGAGATTTGGAATTGTGATCTTGTCTAGCAGAGAGTGTGATTTTGGCACAGTGTGAAGGAGGTAATATATTTCATATTATTCTATTGAATAATTCTAAGATCTTTTGGACAGTGGGTTCAGAGATCTTGCCTTGAAGCTGTTTGGGTAGTGGGTCCTTCTGTCTTCCATAAACTCTTAACCGGGTTATAATCTTTTAAGAGGGATTTAAAATCTCCTAACAGGGATTTATATATACTGAATGTATTTCATAAGAATCCTAACAGGGTCCATCCTCTAACAAGGAACTTTCATATTAGTGCATCATTTTGTGGGCATCATTCCCACCGGGGTTTACTCTTTTCAAGAGGTTCTGTAGTCAACATATCTTGTATTATCGTGCAATTGTGTATGATTATCTTTCTATGGTTGATCAGTACATTGATTACATTGTTTAAAGTAGTTGAATGGATAAATTATCTGATAACTAATTCACCCCCACCCTCTCAGTTATCTTGGGGATCTTTACTTTCTAACAATTGGTATCAGAGTAGTAGGTCCTTGAAAGAAAAGTTTAACAACTTAAGGGGATCCATGGTGAATTTTAGAAAAGAAAGCCCTAAGTTTGATGGAGTAAATTTTGACAGCTGGAAAGAAAAGATGAAGACACATCTATTGTGTTTAGGACCAAGTTATTGGTTGATTACAAAGAATGAGAAGACTATCATTGAGGAAGACAATCTAGAGGCAAGAACTAAAGATGAACTAGATCTATTCATGTGTAACATACTTGCAAGAGAAGCAGTTTTGTCAGTACTATCAGAGAATGAATATAGTCAGGTAAGATGTTTGAAAACATCTCATGTAATTTGGAAAGCTTTACATTCTACTTTTGAAGGTGATGAACATGCAAAGAAGGCTAGATTAGATAATTGGATTTGTGCATTTGAAGATATCAGAATGATGGAAGATGAATCTATTAGAAGCTATATTGGTAGGATGTCTGAGATTGTAACAGGAATAAAGTCTTTTGGAGGTGATAAGATAGAGAATGAAGTGATATGGAAAATTCTGAGAACTTTGACACCAGTATTCAAGAAAACAACGTAGATGATTGAACAAGTGATACCTTGTACATCAAACTTTTCAAGAGAGACTCTTCTTGGAAGATTAGAAATAGCAGAGATGAACTTGAGATTATCAGGAGAGCTACCTAGAATGGAAACAGCATTCAGTGCTCTTAACATTAGACCTACAAGAAGTACTAGTGTGAATGGAGATTATGCCAGTAGTAGCAGATCTGAGGAAGATAAGAAGATTGAAGAAGGTATTGCATTACTTGTAAAAAGAGAACCAGATGGTAAGAAAATCTTTAAATGTTGGACTTGTCAAGAATATGGTCATTTTGCATCTAAATGTCCTAAAAGAGTTAAGAAGTATAGAAGCAAATTTAAACCTAGGAGATCTAAAGAATGTTATTATGCAAATGATGAAGATCTTGAAGCAGGAATTGAAAAATATTTAAGTGACAGTGATAATGATAACTTTGAGGAAATAGGATTTGTAGCAATTAAAGAAGAAAGTTCTGAATCTGATAAAAGGGAAGAAAAAGTATTAGTTTCACAAGTTGAAAAGAAATCTGATTGGATTATAGATAGTGGTTGTACACATCATATGACTGGAGATAAAAGAAAGTTTGTTAAGTTAGATAATTATGATGGAGGAATTTTTAGGGTTGGTAACAATGCATCTTGTTTGATTAAGGGTATAGGATCTATTACTCTTGATGGAAAGACTAAGAGTGATGATGTTTACTTTGTTGATGGACTGAGACATAATCTAGTAAGCATTGGACAATTGGCTAATAAGGGTTATCAAGTTTGGTTTTCTGAGAAAACTTGTGTGATAAAAGATAAACATGGAAATCTGATTGGAAAAGGATCCAGAACTAGAGGTGATGTATTTTAGTTGAATCCTACTGAGATGACATGTTTGATAACTAGGATTGATGACAGTTGGTTATGGCATAAAATGTTTTGTCATATAAACTTTGATAATATTGTCAAGGTGAGCACTACACTTGTGGTAAGAGATTTACCTAGAATTATGAAACCTACTAACATGATTTGCAAAGAATGTATGATGGCAAAGAAGAAAAGGACTTCATTTCCCAACAAGAATTTCACATTGACAGAGAAGCTGGAAATTGTTCATACAGACTTGAGTGGTCCTACTAGGACTAGAGGATTCTATGGTGAAAGGTATTTTATGATTCTTGTTGATGATTTTACAAGAATGATGTGGATTGCATTTTTGAAAGAAAAATTTGAAGCATTTGATAAATTTAAGATCATGAAAAGTAAAATTGAGAATGAATCTGGAATGAAGATTAAGTGTCTAAGATTTGATAGAGGTGGTGAGTTTATATCTAGAGAGTTTAACACCTTTTGTGAAATGAATGGTATTAAGAGACAACTTTCAGCCCCTAGAACACCAGAACAAAATGGTATTGCAGAAAGAAGGAACAGATCAATAACTAAAGTAGCAAGAGCTATGTTGTTTGAAAATGATTTGGCTAAGACTTTTTTGAGAGAAGCAGTGAACACAACAGTATACACTATGGATAGAGTACAAATCAGAGCAGATACAAACAAGACACCTTATGAATTATGGTTTGGACATACACCCTCAGTTAAGTATTTTAGAATTTTTGGAAGTAAATGTTATATAAAGAGAGATGATGATATAGGAAAGTTTGATCCTAGAAGTGATGAAGGAATATTTCTTGGATATTCTTTAAAAAGAAAAGCATATAGATGTTATAACAAAAGAACTAAGACTATTGTTGAAAGTGCAAATGTAAAAGTTGATGAGAAGTTTAAAATTCAGGAAAGAATGCTTGATTATGAATTTGATGGAGAAGCACAACCTCAGCCTAACATTGAAAATGCAAAATTATTTTTTGAAACTAATAGTGATTTGCTGAATGAAAGTCATACTAAAGAAAACAAAGAAGAAAATAGAGAAGAAAACAAAGAAAAAAGCGGAGAAGAATCTATAGTCGGAACAAGATTAGTAACTATGACACCTAACAGGTATACTTCAAGACATCACCCTGTTGAGAAAGTTATTGGAAGTTTAGATAGAGGATTTTTGACTTGAAATAAGGTACATTTATGTTTGATTTCCCAAATTGAACCTAAGACTACTAATGAAGCTTGTGAAGATGAACATTGGATTAATGCTATGAAAGAAGAACTAGAGCAGATTGAAAAAAACAAGACATGGGAATTGGTCCCTAGACCTGAAGACAAGAATGTGATTGGAACAAAGTGGGTATTCAAAAACAAGATGAATGAACAAGGAGAAGTGATAAGAAAAAAAGAAAGATCGGTATGTAAAGGATATTCACAACAAGAAGGAATTGACTATGAAGAAACTTTTGCACCTGTGGCCAGACTTGAAGCAGTGAGAATGTTTCTAGCATATACAACTTACAAGAAATTCAGAGTGTATCAGATGGATGTGAAGTCAACATTTTTGAATGGTGAATTGGAAGAAAAAGTCTACATTGAGCAGCCTAAAGGTTTTTCTTTGACACAAGAAGGAGATATGGTATGTAAGTTAAAGAAAGCTTAATATGGATTAAAACAAGCACCTAGAACTTGGTATGCAAGATTGGATAAGTATTTATTGAAATTGGGATTTATAAAAGGAATAGCAGATAGTAAATTATACACAAAAGAAATTGAGAATGGTTTGTTGGTTATAGTTATATTTGTTGATGATATTATCTTTGGAGGAGAAGATGAAGCTAGTGACAAATTTGTAGATGAAATGAAGACTAAATTTGAGATGAGCATGATTGGAGAAATGAAATATTTTTTGGGATTATAGATAACACAAAGCAAGGAAGGTATATTTGTAAGTCAGACTAAGTATTTGAATGACTTATTGAAAATATTTGGAATGGAAGATTCTAAACCTATTGGAACACCTATTGTAACTGGACATAAGTTATCTAGCAAAGATGAGACACCAGCAGTTGAGCAAAAAAAGTATAGATCTATGATTGGAGGATTGCAGTACTTGACACATACAAGACTTGATATAGCACATTCAGTGGGGATTTAATAAGATTTCAAGAACCTAGAGAATCACATTATGCAGCAGTAAAGAGGATACTGAGATATCTAAAAGGAACAATGGATTATGGATTATGGTATGAGAATTTTGATGATTTTACTTTATGTGCCTATACTTATGTAGATTGGGGAGGCAGCGTTGATGATAAGAAAAGCACCAGTGGTGGAGCCTTTTTTCTTGGAGGAAAATTGGTCTCTTGGCTAAGTAAGAAGAAAAATTGTACTTCACAAAGCATAGCAGAAGTAGAATATGTTGCAGCAGCAAATAATTGTAATCAGATTATTTGGATGAAGCAGACGTTGAAGGATATTGGAATAAAGTTTGATGAGCCTATTTTTATACATTGTGATAACACTAGTATAGTGAGTATGTCAAAAAATCCTATTTTACATTCTAAGACTAAACATATTGAGATCAAGTATCATGTTGTAAGAGAGAAAGTTGCAGAAAAAGAAGTAAGATTGGAGTACATAAGTACAAAGGAGCAGATAGCAGATATATTTACAAAGCCTTTACCTAAGGATACATTTGTGTATCTGAGAGGTATGCTTAGGGTTATGCCCCAACCTATTTTTGAGAATTGATGCAGATGATTGCATCCATCTTGTGGTATATGAGCCTTATCTTTCTTCTGGAATGGATGTTGGAACTTCCTTTGTGTGGGAGTTTATGAGCTGAGTCATGAGGACTCTTGTTATTGTATTTTTCTGAAAAGTGTCTTTTGACATTAAGTTGTTGTTGACTTAGTGATGGATCTTCTGTCATTGATGTCAATGGGGGAGAGATATACATGAAAAACATTGTGGATTATATGAGAGAGCTGAATAGGAAAATGAAGCAAGATTTAATTTGATATTTTGCAGTGATGTTGCAGTATTGGGATTTTGGAACATTGGATGTTTTTCATATATGTTTCCATCAATGCAAATGGGGGAGATTATTAGGAATGAATGCAAAGTATTTTTGGCAGTCATTCTGTAGTAGTTGTTGTTGCATTCATGACTTGGATTGTCATTGATGTCAACATAGTGATATTCTAGATATTAGCAGGAAAATAGGTACAATTTTGTTTTGCGCACATGTTGTATTATAGATTGGATTTTTTTCAGTTGATGGTATGTTCTTTGGTGTGTTATTAACCTATGGTTAATAGTGCAAAAAGAAATTCATTCATTTGTGAGAGTTATGAGCATTTTGGTGAAAGCAGTGTTTAGATAGTGTTTCTGTGAAGCAATGCTTGAAAATCGGAGGATATCTCTTAGCTCAGATGGAATCTGATTTTGTGCAATTAAAGGGATGTTGGAGACTCATTAATGATGATGTGGTTCATAGTGCAAACTTCAAGGATATGTTTGGAGAAAGTTACAGTATCTGGAAGCCGACAGTTTTATGTGAATTCTGTGTGTAGCGTGTAGAATTTATTATTTTGTAATTGAGGACTGACTCATTTGTAATTATTTGAGTTTGGTATATAATAAGGAATTTTTTCCTTATTGTAATGTGTACTATGAAGATTGAGATGTGAATATATGCATGAAGTGAAGAAAAGAGCTAATTCAGTGATGAAGGAAGACTTGTGAGTACAAAGATCTGGAATTGTGATCTTGTGTAGTAGAGAGTATGGTTTTGGCATAGTGTGAAGGAGGTAATATATTTCATATTATTCTATTGAATAATTCTAAGATCTTTTGGACAGTGGGTTCAGAGATCTTGCCTTGAAGCTATTTGGGTAGTGGGTCCTTCTGTCTTCCATAAACTCTTAACCGGGTTATAATCTTTTAAGAGGGATTCAAAATATCCTAACAGGGATTTATATGTACTGAATGTATTTCATAAGACTCCTAACAGGGTCCATCCTCTAGCAAGGAACTTTCATATTAGTGCATCATTTTGTGGGCATCATTCTCACCGGGGTTTACTCTTTTCAAGAGGTTCCCTAGTCAACATATCTTGTGTTATTGTGCAATTGTGTATGATTATCTTTCTATGGTTGATCAATACATTGATTACATTGTTTAAAGTAGTTGAATGGATAAATTATTTGATAACTGATTCACCCCCACCCTCTCAGTTATCTTGGGGATCTTTACTTTCTAACATATCTTGAATCATATCATTTGTTGATATGGTATTCCTCATGCCATAATAACAAATAATGGAAAATAGTTCAAGAATAAGGATGTTGATGAGCTATGTGCTACATTTCATATCACTCACCATTCATCATCCATTTATTACCCTCAGGGAAATGGGCAAGCCGAATCCATGAATAAGAATATATTGAAGATCTTGAAAAGGTCGGTCAACAAATCAGGAAGGGATTGGCATATGCAAATTAATCCAGCATTATGGGCCTATAGAACCAACATAAGAACACTCACCGGAGCCATGCCATTCTCACTAGTCTATGGGGCCAAAGCAGTTCTACCATTAGAGGTTGAAATCCCGTCTCTATGAGTGTCATTACAAGGATTGATCAGAGATGAAGACTATAGAGTTGCTAGACTTCAACAATTGGAGTTACTTGAAGAACATCAAACACAAGCTTATGAGCACCTGAAAGTGTACCAAAATAGAATCTCAAAGAACTATAATAAACATATCAAATTGAGATTTTTTCAGGTAGGAGACTTGGTGTTGAGAGAGAATCCAAAGAATCAGATTGAGAGGGAGAAGAAAGGCTAATGGGAGGCTAATTGGCTAGGCCTATTTATCATAATATTTTCATTTGGCACGAGAACCTATAAGTTATCAGATTTTGATGGAGAGGAACTCCAAGAACCTATCAATAGTATTCATCTTAAAAGGTTCTATACATGAGGTAGACAAAAGAGTATTAAGAGTATCAGATGAGAGAGCATCCTATTTATTGTACATAGTTCAAAAGAGATCTTGAAAATACCAAAAATATTTGAAAAGCACAAAAAGATAAAAACATTGAGAAAATTGAGCATGAAGAAAGGAAAAACATTCAAAACGATGTTGTCTTGGTGAAAACCTAGTAAATAGACACCTTGATGATATGAAAAATACAAAAAAAAAAAGAAAAAGAAAAGAAGAAAGAGTGCCTTGGTGAAAACCTAGCAAATAGGCATCTTGGTAGAAAAAAAAATAAAAAAATAAAAAAATAAAATAAAAAAGCTTTAAAAATAGAAAAAAGAAAAGAGCTTGATCGATCCAAAAGGTGAAAACTTGGTAAAAAAGCACCTTTTGTTCCCTTAAGTTTGTCTTTCCTAAGTTGCATAAGTCCATATTGCATTTCCACCATCCCATTTGTACAACCACCATTGTATCTGTCATTTGTACTTAGTCATAATAAATTCGGTCAGTTGCATTGTTGCATTGTCTATCACCCCTAAGTTTGTCAACCAATCACATTTATCACTTGGGGGCAGAAGAAGATGGTAAATTTGGCATCCAATGGATTCAATAAGTGCTACAATCAGTCACGTCAGAGAGAGATTTTATCAAAATTTCAGAAGAAATGGAAAATTTTCTTGAGCCTAAGTATTTGATTCTGCAACATAATCTGGGAACCTTCATTGACTTTATTATTCAGGATTAAAAATTGACAAACACATCTTAAAGATCAGAATACTTGGAATTTTTTTTTTGAAAATGAGAAAACATGGCAAAACATTCAAAAGTTGTCTTTCTTTTCCAAGTAATGAACCATGGTAAAACACTTGAAGTTTTGTTAAAATCTTGATGAAATTGACTTTTTATCATATCTTTGGAGTTATTCGATGATGTTCGACTAGATTAGCCATGATAAAGATGTGATATTTTATTGCCGTTGAGTGACTGTTTGGAGGAAGATTCATCACCTTATGAGAGTTCATCTAATGACATGGTCATCAAAGAACCATCAAGGACTATCTCATAAGAGGGTAGATTGACCTTTGTTTGTTTACGCAAATGGATCCCTTGGCTATTTAGATCTTCTATATCTTAATACCAAAAATCCACTTGCAACATTGAATCTGTTGACACCGGTATTCAGACTCCTATAGTTTGGTCATCTAACTAGTGAGGGTTGTACTTGGTTCAACAAAGAGGTTACCAAAATGTGATAAAAAGTAGTATTCATATCATCATGATGTGGTCAGTGGTGATTGTACTAAGCTTTCTAGTCCCAAATTGCTCAATGATGAAAATTTATCCTCAAGGCATTTATTTGCTAAAAGCTGGTGACACTTAGGTTGCATTGCAAGGCATATTAGATTAATTGCATTATCTTGTTAGATTAATTGCATTGTCCTGTTTGATCAAATGCATGTGTTTATGGTTACTTTTCCAAGGGAACAAGGGGGTACATCAATAATCTTGGTTAGTTAAAACATTTAAGCAAAGGGGGTTCAATAACAACGTTTATTCTTGATAAAACACTATAAAGAAATGAGATTATCTTTCACATACACACATTGAGAATTATTCATTATCCACATATTACAATGAGAAATCATCCATACATGATGTGCACTCATAAGGTTAAGGATAGACTGGCATACATTGAAAAATAAAAAACATAGGAACATACATGTGCATTTGCATTAAAAATTTTACATCCATACATGAACAACAGAAGAGCATCACCAAATTCATACATCTTTGCATACATCTATATATATCATAAAGTAAGATACTACATTCATAGCATGAATCCAAGTAAAGGCATAAATAAAACATCATATAGCTGCATAAAAGATAATCTTATAATCAACTCATCAAAGAGAATCAAGAAGTATATCATCATATATCATCATCAAAAGGAGGATCCAATACATCAAATATGTCAAGATATCATCAAAGTGATATATCAAATGTTTTGATCTATGAGAATAGCATGAAAGGTGGACCAACAACACTGAGTAAATCTGTCATCATATCAATCAAGATCTTGTAGCACCAGATCCATCTATCCCTCTACCATCCCATGGGGGAGGAGCCTATGATGTACCTACTCCATCCCACCTATAAACAACCATGACTAATACAAGCTACTATAATAAAGAGGCAACCTGGTCCAATCGACCCACAATAGTGGATATCTCTATCCTCATAGACTATAAACCTCACTCTAATCCATCCATGCAATCACCCCGTGCACCCTATGGCTATGGAGCTGGCGGAGGCATATGTGGAGCCCCATCATCCTGTTGTGCTTGATATTGATGAGCCACATCACCAACATGCTCAGCTAAGGCCACTCTTTGTAACTGTACCAAGAGATCTAATCTCCAAGGAACCTGCCTAGCTGCATCAATTTGTGCATGTCTATGAGCTCTCTGATGTCTATGCACTCTATCCTACCTATCTACTCTAGGTTGTCTATCAACTGCATCGTCCTATGCTCTAACCTATCTATCATGACCCTGATCTCATCTCACCTGACCTCCCCCCGTAGCAACCCAAGGATGTCTATGTCCTCATCCTCTCCAATGTCTACCACCCCTCTCACCATCACAACATCCAGGAATAGGCTCAGTTGGATCAGTAAACTGAGGAAGCCTGTTGCAAGCCCACCAATCTGCATACTCATGTGACATCCCAGCATCAGCCATACCAGGAAGTATCTCCCATATGCAAATAGTCATACTCGCAATCTGATCTAATGCAAACTAGTAATCAATACATGGACCCCATAGAGAGATATCTTCTTGTACTCGAGCATATAATGCATTGCCCTAAGGCATATCTTGAATCTAACCATACTGTCTCAAAACTTTGCTGAAGAAGAAGCGCTCAATAGTGGTAGGAGTGCACCCAATCATCCAGTGAGGGGAAAACACATATGGTAACTCATCACCATCCTCTCTCCAATTATCACAATCAAGATAAGGATGCTATATAACCTGATCCAGATCATCAATCTGATGTCACCAGTAATCCAAACGACCCATATGATGCTGTATGACCAAGCCTATATATAAGAAAGCATAAGGATATCCCCGAGGTTGAACCCTATTAGAAATAGGCCTAGTAATGGGAAGATGCTCCCATATCCACAACTTCAGAACAATAACACCCACTGACAATGATGCACTACCTCAATAGACTACCTCATGTAAATCATGATACAAATGTGCCAAGACATAGAAACCCCAATGAAACCATCGAGGATGAGCAAGTAAATCCTCTATAATCCAGCCCCAACCAACTGAAAAACTGTGACCTCACTGGTCGGGAAGAAGTAGACCGCCAATCAATGGACCCAAAATTGCTCATAATGTGGGAAAAGAGGCAAATTGAGGCCATGTAATAGTATCCCCATCTCCAATAGTGTTGTCTCCAAATACTCATCGGTAGATAGAGGAATCATATGCAAAATCATAGTAGACCAACTCACCCCTGCAAGGAATCCGCAATAATCGATACACGTCCTCTGGCATGATCGTCATCTCTTTGTATGGCAAGTGGAATGTGTTGTCATCGGAGTGCCATCACCCTGCCACTGCAGTCAATAATCCATGGTTTAGCTGGAACCATGGGAGATCAAGGAGGAACCTCAAACCACATCTCTCAATGACTCGAAACTCAGCTGTTGTGAGTCTCTGACCTAAGTCAATAACCCATGATGCAACTAAATGGACATATAAAGTAGGATAGTGATCCTGTTGGCAAGATAAAGGAATAATATCAGTACATTGTATCAAGGAATTATCTCAAGTCAATCAAAAGTATCAAGTAATCACACCAAGTACCATTGTTTGTTTCTCTGTATCCCGAGAATGAAGTGACAATATCAAATCATATCAGTTTTCACACTGATTGATTTATCCTATTAGTTAATATTCAAATCAGATTGACAAATCATATTTTAAAGTACTACTATCCTAATATCTAAACCAATTGTTTTGTTGACAATCATGGACCTACACTAATTATCCGACTTTCTCATTAGGGGGTTATCAAATTTTTCATCAGATACGATCAACACATGTGTGAAAAGTACAAAAATTTTGCAAAAAAAACATCAAGAGTGATTTTTATCATACTAGGCGACATTTTATCTCAGGCGTGACTTTTTATTGCCCTAAGAGATGTTATTATTCTGCCAAGCGATAGATTTTTTGCTACGCGATAGTTAATTTGGCAACGTGATAGAAAACCGTGCCCTAGGTGAGAGTTAAATTGTTAGGTTTTGTGTAGGCGATAACCTATTTGAAAATGTGTATTTTGACCTAGTTTGACGCGATAGTTTTTATCCTACTAGGTGAGAATCAAATGTTTACTAAGTGATAAAAAATTATATGGAGGCGAGAATAAAAACTGCAGAAGCGACAGTAGAACAACCTAGGCAACAATCAATTATTTCCTATGTGTGATTTCTCAAATACAAAGCAATGATGAAACATAAAATTGCAATAAACACTTAATAAATGCTCAATAAATGCAAATCGAGGTTCGTAATGACTTACCAGAGGCACATAATCAGGCGGTCTCACATATCTCTAGCACCTCTTGAATCTATGCTCCCGAATTCCCACAACCATCTCGAAATCACTAGAGGATCAGAGAAAAATCACCAAGGGTGAAAAGTAAAAATGAATGGTAAAAGAAGGTTTCTTAACCTATTTAAGGTATTTTTGCCCTAATTTTGGAGGTGAAATTAGCCATTGACTTATCTTAACATATCAAATCAAACTGGGGCATAATCATACATCATGGGATATCATCAATAGTCAAAAACTAAAACATATTTGCTATATCAAACGTCAACAATCTTTTTAAAATTAAGAAATTAATATGTTTTAATTTTTGAGGGGGCATAAGGGTATCAAATCGAAGTCGCAATCATACATCATGAAATTAGTGGGGCATCATAAAAATTTTTATATCAAGAGGTAGCAATCAATCACATTGGGAATCACAATCAGGACATAAAGAATCTTTGAATCAATGTTCTTCACACATTAATTGAAAGAGGGGCATTTGTAGACGTGTAAAATTGGACAAGTACTTTTTAATCAAAAAAGGGGTTAAATCATTAAAAAGGGACATAATTAAATAAAATTGGACAAAAATTAATTAAAGAAAAGGAGAAATTAAATAATGATGTTAAATGATTAAATGAAGCATAAAAAGGGGCAAAAGCACTATATAATTGATTTTAATCAATTAATCGTATAGTTGTCTTAATTAAAAATTAAAATGAACCCATTACCCATGCATGGCTAAATTTAATTAAATAATTGAATTAATAATCCTTATTTTCTTTCAACAAAGTGATCAACTAATGAAAATGGAGGACGTAAAGACATAAATCACTCACATTTGCAAATTGTCCAAACATTTGAAACCATTTAGAGGCTTGTCCCCTCATTTGTCCCCCCCATTTATGAACAATGCAAAGTTTTTGACTCAACCATGAGATAACCATGATTACTTCACTCCACCCCCTACCCTTGTGAAATTACTATAAGTATGAGGCATTTTGAAGAGAATTTCCATCTTAGAATTTCAATTGAAAAGCATTGTTACTATAGTCAATTGAGATCATTTCTAAGAGCAATAAGAGCAATTTGAGCATTCTTGAGCATTTAGTATCATAATTTCATCAATGGAGCTAGATTAAGGATGAATTCATCATAGAATAAGCATTTAGAAGCATCATAACAGCATTATTCTCATTTTAGAGGTGTCACTAGTGAGGATTCGCAGCTGAGAGCTCACTTACCACTTCTTTCTAGAGATCCATGAGATGTTATAGATTGTAGTTGCATTTTAGAGTAAATTTTCTTTGTATTTAGCTTAAATTGTTGCTACTTGATCTTAATTTCATGAAGCTGAATAATATCATCACACAGATCACATTTTCTTTTTCTAAATCATCACAATCTTCAACAAGAATTTCAAATTCCTTCTCAAATTTTAGATCTTCTATCTTACCTTTCAATTTGTCAATAAGATTCTTTGCATCATCATACTTTCTTTTCAAAGTGTTTCTTTCATCAGTAAGCATATCAATTTTCTCAAGGGCTACTCCAAGATTCTTCTGTAATTGATCCATATCCATAGAGATCTTACTCAAGCTGCTAGGTTTTCCTTGAATGTTTCTTCTCTGAGTAATTGTGCTCTGATACCAATTGTTAGAAATAGGAAATACTGAGAGGGGGGGGTGAATCAGTATTTCACAAACTTTTAATTTTGCCCACTTATGGATATAACAGATTACTTTAAAGCATAAGAAACTAAATAGCATGCATAATAGTTGTTGGATACAATTCTCTGAAGGAGATTGTTGGATTAATTGTGTGTTGTCTTTGATGTCACACAAATGTCATATCAATTATCATGTTCAGTCAGTCAGCAAAGTAATTCCCAGTGGTTACCAAGCTTAGTCAGTCAGCAAGGCAGTTTTCTATGTTTACTGAGATCTCTCGGTCTGCAAAGAATGTTGTAGAATTCGCAGTGGTAACCGAATTCACTCGATCACCAAAGGAATTCTTTTCAGATTAGTGTTTACCAAGCAAGGTCGGCCTAGTAAAGAATTTTGTTAATTTGAGGAATAAAGTTTGTTTATTCAAGCCAACTATGGTAATGATTAGTAATGTTGGTAATGATTATTAGTGCCAACTTGACAATGTGAATGGACAATCTGAATGGTATATATAAAAGTTCAAGTTGTGAATTCAAAGTGTGTGCAAGTGGAAAAGAGTGAAAGTGTGGACAAGTGTGAAAGAAGAAGAGTGTGTGGATGAGCAAACATGCAAATCATTTTAAGGAAAGTGTGAGAGAATTTTGAAGGATGGTTAGATATCTAGTGAATCAAAATAGAGATCTATAATAAACAATTCAGTTGCATCATTATTCAGGTCATTTCATTGTTACTTTCTTACCATTGTAGCAGTGATTTCTAAATCTCTTAACCGAGTTGGTTTAACAGCCATTTTGTAAATCCTCTACCAAGGTGACAGTTCTATTGAATTATTTCAAAGACCTGCTACAAGGCCACTCCTAATAGGGTGATTAAATCCTCTAACAAGGTCACACCTAACAGTGTGTTTTGTAACCTTTAACCGGGTTGGCTCCTAACAGGCTCACTTCAGAAAAGTGAAAAATAGTAACTAGTTACATTGGTGGTTTTTCCCATATTGGGTTTCCACGTTAAATTTGGTGTCTCTTTTGTTCATGTTATTTTCTTTATGCATGCATGTTAATCACTGATGAATACCTAAGATCAGTTATAATTAACACTCGCTACAATAACTGAGTTATAGCATTTCTCTATATGTTTTCTGAGTAAAAGCAGTAAATGGTTTAATAATACATTGAAGGGATCTATGGTAATATTTTTTTGGTTAACTGATTCACCCCCCCTCTTAGTTACTCCATCTATATTTCCAACAATTGGTATCAGAGCTTTTGGTGCTTGTAGGAAGGGTTTCAAGGACATAAGCTAAAGATCAGGATGTCTTACAAGAGAGAAATTCCAAGGCTTAATAGAGATAACTTTTCAGCATGGAAAGAACTCATGAGACTTCATCTGGCTTCCATTGGTGATTCAAGATGCAAATATCTCGATGGAGAATATATAGCTCCTACTGGCACATTATCTTTTGAAGACATTGTAGAGAAAAAGAACCATAACACCATGATGATAGACATTGCATCAGCTCTTAGCTATGAAGAATTTGATGAGATCAAAGACTGCACAATTGCTTATGCAATGTGGAACAAGCTGAAGAAAATTTATGGTGGTGATGACAATGTGAAGAGAGCCAAAGCAAAAAGCCTAAGAGGACAGTTTGATTAGATGAAAATGAGAGAAGATGAGAACATTGCAAAATATGTTGAAAGGATCAAGGCAAGTGTTAGTGCAATCAAAGCTTCTAGAGGAAAAATTGATGATGAAACTGTTATAAGGTTCTCAGAACATTACTCCCTATCTATGCAATAAGAGTATCTGCTATTCAAGAAAGAAGATGTGAAGAAAATCACAATATAACTTTGGATGCCTTAGTGGGAAGATTGACAGTCTTTGAGTTGGATAGCTATGACAACTATGTTCCAACTTCCAAAAATATTGAATCAACATTTGAGGCCAAAATTTCACTTAAGAAGGGCAAGAAAATAAAGGACATCCAGTCAGAGAGTGAAGAAGAATGAGAGGAAAGTTCTGTTAGTGATCTTGAAGTTATTGAAGCATTACTTGCAAAGAAATATACTAGAGGCAGAGGTAAATACAAAGGTAAAACTCCCTTAATCTATTTTTCATGTGAAGAAATTGGTCATATTGCAGCTAGGTGCCCAAACAAGAAAAGAAAGTATGAGAAGAAAGGTCACAAGTACAATGTTAAGAAGAATTTCAAATCATTCAAGGATAAAGGTAAGAAAACATGTTTTATGGCTAAGGATTCTAATAATAGTGAAGATGAAATTGTCTACATTATTGTAAAAGATGAATCTGATGATGATGAAGATGAGATGGCACTTATCTCTCATGTAAGCAAAAATTATACATGGATCATAGATAGTGGATGTTCACATCATATGACTAGTGACAGAACAAAGTTTGAACACCTTGAAGACTATGATTGTGGTAATGTAAGGTTTGGAAATAATGAACCTTGTTTCATAAAAGGAAGAGGACAAATCTCATTAACCAAAGAACTTATATGTGATAATGCATATTGGGTTGAAGGACTAAAGCATAATCTTCTAAGTGTAGCATAGCTAATCAACATTGGATTCAAGGTTGAATTCATGCATGGCAAAGCAAGACTGCTGGATGATAAGGGAAAACTAATTGGATCAGGCAAACAAATCAAAGGTAACTTGTTTTATCTTGATCTTGGTGAATTCTAATGTTTTATTGCTCAAATTGAAGAAAGTTGGTTATGGCACAAAAGGTTATGTCATGTAAATTTTGATAACATGGTGAAAATAAGCAAATTCAAGAAAGTAAGAGGCATTCCTACTTTGAAGAAACCTAATGTTGGTCTATGCAAGAATTGTCAGATTTGTAAGATGGGAAAGACTAGCTTTAAAAGTAAAAACTATCAATCTGAAGATATTTTGGAAATTGTGCATACTGATTTGTGTGGACCTATTGGAATTGAGAACTATACTGGAGAAAAATTCTTTATTCTCTTTGTTGTTGACTACCCTAGAATGATGATTGTTATGTATCTAAGAGAAAAGTCAAAAGCATTTGAGAAATTCAAATGGTATTTGGAAAGAGTAGAAAAGGAAACAGGGAAAAGAATGAAGTGCTTGAGATCAGACAGATGTGGTGAATTCATCTCCCATGAATTCAATAATTTTTGCATTGAAAGAGGAATCAAAAGATAGGTATCAGCCCCAAGAACTCCTGAGTAGAATGGAATAGTTGAAAGGAGGAACAGATCTATCATGGATTGTGCAAAGAATCTAATGATTGAAAAGAACATTGCTATGAAATACTGGAAGGAAGCTATCAGCACTACAATTCATACCTTAAACTAAGTACAGTTGAAGAAAGACACATTCAAAACTCCTTATGAGTTATGGTATGGCTATAAACCCAATGTAAGTTACCTGAAAGTATTTGGTAGTAAATGTTACATCTTAAAAGAATCTAGAAAAGGAAAATTTGATGTGAAAAGTGATGAAGGAATATTTTTGGGATATTCTTGCAAGAGTAAGGCATATAGATGTTTGAATTTGTCTACTCACAAAATCATAAAAAGTGCACATGTGAAAGTTGATGAGTTTGCAGAAAAGACTGAAGAAGAAAGCAAAAAGGAACCAGAGGATTATAGGAGATTTGTTTACATTGAACCTAATACATTACCAGACACATCTGTCAATAAGGAGACTGCATCTACCAAGCCCAGTATAGTAACTGAGTCACAAGAAGAAGTTCAAACCGAGTCACAAGGACACGAGTCTCAATCTAAAGCTACCGAGCCAATATCTACCGAGCCTAAGAAACCAGAACCTAAAGATTAAATTCAAGAAGATGACAATGTAACTCATTCAAGAGGCAAGGAACCTATATTGGCCAAGTATGTCAAGAGGCATCATACACCAGATTAGATTATTGGAAACAAATCAGATGGTATTATGACAAGAAGTAAACTAAAAGGTACATGTTTATTTGCTGATTTTGCACTTAGAAATGTCAAAGATGCATTGGAAAATGAAAGTTGGACTGAGGCTATGAATGAAGAAATAAAACAAATAGAGAAGAACAAAACATGGACTCTTGTACCTAGGCCTAAAGATAAAAATGTAATTGGAACAAAATAGGTATTTAGGAATAAGTTGAATGAAGATGGTCAAGTATCAAGAAAAAAAGCTAGATTGGTGTGTAAAAGATATTCTCAAGAAGAAGGCATAGATTATGGTGAGACTTTTGCTCCTGTTGCAAGATTAGAAGGTGTAAGAACTCTACTTGCATATGTAGCATATAAAGGATTTAAGGTATATCAGATGGATGTAAAATCTACATTTCTGAATGGTATTCTTGATGAAGAAGTCTACATTGAGCAACCTGAAGGTTTTATTGATCCAGAAAAAAAAAATATGGTCTGCAAGTTACACAAAGCATTGTATGGTTTGAAACAAGCCCCTAGAGCATGGTATGAAAGATTACATAACTATCTTATTCAAATTGGTTTCAAAAGAGCTAATGATAATAGTAGTTTGTACATCAAGGAAGGAACAGATAATAGAATTGTTTTGGCACAAATATTTGTGGATGATACTATGTTTACAGGTAACGATGATCAGTGCAAAGAATTTGAAATGTCTATGTTTGGTAAGATAAAGTTCTTTGTTGGTCTTCAAATTTAGCAGAGCAAGAATAGTATCTACATTGCTCAGTCTAAATACATCAAGGAAATACTTAAGAAGTTTGGTATGGAAGATTCAAAACTAGTTGGTACCCCCATGTGTACTAGACTGAAGCTTACCAAAGATGATGATTCAATAGAAGTAGATCAGACCTTATGCAGATCAATGATTGGAAAATTACAGTATGTAGTTCATACAAGGCCTGATATTGCCCTAGTAGTTTGTATAATAGCAAGACTCTCAGCAAAACCCAGAGAAAATCATATGATGGCAATCAAAAGATTTTTGAGATACTTGAAAGGAACTAAGATTATGGCTTGTGGTATAAATTTGGAGGCAATCTGGACTTAAAAGTGTTTACTAATGCTGATTAAGTAGGAAACATTGATGATATAAAGAGTACAAGTGGTGGAGCATTATTTCTTGGCAAGAGGTTGGTATCTTGGACCAGTAAAAAGCAAAATTGCACATCCCAATCCACAACAGAAGTAGAATATGTTGTTCCAGTAGTAAACTTCTCTAATATTGTTTGGTTTAAATAGTTATTGGAAGGCATGAAGGTTGAGATCAAAGAACTAATTGTTGTGTTTTGTGATAATACAAGTGCAATAAATATTTCAAAGAATCCAGTAATGCATTCCAAAACCAAGCACATTGCTATAAAATATCACTTTGTCAGAGAATTGGTGCAGGACAAGGAAATCAGATTGGAATATATTCATACAAAAGAACAGATTGTAGATATATTCACCAAGCCACTACCTAAGGATGCATTTTTGTATCTAAGAGGTAAGTTAGGGGTCATTCCCCTATTTGAGGCTCACTAAATAAAGTTTTAGTGATGCATCAACCAGAGCATATTGAAGATCAGTTAGTTGATGCAGCTTAGTCAAGGAATCAATGGCATATGAATCAGTACTCAAGGTACATTTCTATTCACCTGGTATGTGTTGTCAAAGAGGGAGAGTTTGTTGTCATATTTCAAGAAATTTCTTAAGATTTATAAGAGGTAGAGTTTTCTCAGAGAGTTTGAGAAGTTAAGAAGGAGAGTTTTCAGTCAAAAAGAGAAGTTTTCTAATAGAGGGAGTTCTCATAGATAAGAATCAGAATGAAGCTAAGGATATGTTCCTTACTCTATGTTTTCTATGAAATTTCATTATGCTATGACATGTTGTGTTGCCATCAATGCCAAAGAGGGAGATTGTTGGATAGAATTATCTAAAGGAGATTATTGGATTAATTGTGTGTTGTCTTTAATGTCACACAAATGTCATATCAATTATCATGCTCAGTCGGTCAGCAAAGTAGTTCCCTGTGGTTACCAAGCTCAGTCGGTTAGCAAGGTGGTTTTCTATGTTTACCGAGATCTCAATTTCTCCAAAGGATGTTGTATAATTCACAGTGGTAACCAAGTTCACTCGATCACCAAAGGAATTCTTTTCAGATTAGTGTTTACTGAGAAAGGTCAGCCCAGTAAAGAATTTTGTTAATTTGAGGAATAAAGTTTGTTTATTCAAGTCAACTATGGTAATGATTAGTAATGTTGGTAATGCTTATTAGTGCCAACTTGACAATGTGAATGGACAATCTGAATGGTATATATAGAAGGTCAAGTTGTGAATTCAAAGTGTGTGCAAGTGAAAAAGAGTGAAAGTGTGCACAAGTGTGAAAGAAGAAGAGTGTGTGGATGAGCGAACATGAAAATCATTTTAAGGAAAGTGTGAGTGAATTTTGAAGGATGGTTAGATATCCTTGAGGAGCAATAGAGATATATTTGATCAAGAAGGATCTAGTGAAGCAAAACAGAGATCTGTAATCAGCAATTTAGTTGCATCATTATTCAGGTCATTTCATTGTTACTTTCTTACCATTGTAGTAGTGATTTCTAAATCTCTTAACTGAGTTGGTTTAACAGCCATTTTGTAAATCCTCTAACAAAGTGATAGTTCTATTGAATTGTTTCAAAGACCTCTTACAAGGCCACTCCTAACAGGGTGATTAAATCCTCTAACAAGGTCACACCTAACAGTGTGTTTTGTAACCTTTAACCGGATTGGCTCCTAAAAGGGCTCACTTCAGAAGAGTGAAAAATAGTAACTAGTTACATTGGTGGTTCTTCCCATATTGGGTTTCCATGTTAAATCTGGTGTCTCTTGTGTTCATGTTATTTTCTTTATGTATGTATGTTAATCACTGATGAATACTTAAGATCAGTTATAATTAACACTCACTGCAATAACCGAGTTACATCATTTCTATGTATGTTTGCCGAGTAACAACAGTAAATGGTTTAATAAGACATTAAAGGGATATGTGGTAATATTTTTGTGGTTAATTGATTCAACCCCCCTCTCAGTTACTCCATCTATATTTCCAACAAATAGTAAATGTAAAGAAATCATAACACATGATATGTTCTCAAGGAAACCCCAGCCAAGGGAAATCCTTGGTGGGGATGGTATCCACAAAGATCCACTAATCAAAAGATATCTAGTTAAGGATGTTGACCCTGTTAGGAGCCTGTTACAATCATATAGTATATCAGTCCTGGTTAAGGGACTATAGGCCTTGTTAGAAGTCTCAACCCTGTTAGGATCCTGTTACAATCATATAGTGTATCAGTCCTGGTTAAGGGACTATAGGCCTTGTTAGAAGCCTCAACCCTGTTAGGAGTTGTAGATAGAAAACATGATTACCAGTTGAGCTCACTACCCAAACAAGTAATACAAATGTTTACTAATTATAATATGGTACTGCTTACAACTTTGCATGAACAACTTTCACTGCTATCACAAGTTACATATATTACATGTTACATTTCAAGTATGTTCGGTACATCTTTATTTATACAAGATACAAACATAATATCTTTCTCCTGTCAGCTTGGATATCTTTATCCAAGAGTAAACATCTAGGATGTCATCTCTTTATAATATTAAGTCATTATTTTGACAAGCAAAATTATGCCTTAATTCATTTACTAGTTCTGTCTTCAAAACTACTCTGTTGGTTGTATTATGTCATTGGTAAAATAGTCATAACTTTGTCTGTACTATCTATACTCTTTTGTGCACTAAGATGGGGTATCCTTATACATGATAGAGTCTATGTTCAACTATGCAAACTCTGATCATGCTCCAGTGATCATCACCATGAACTTACTTTCCATCTTATGCGATCTTCACGAGGATCTCTCTTTATAACTTGTAGCTGCTCCACTAGAGACAAAGAATCTGAATCATCCTTAAAGTGTTTGTTGAGCAGGTCTCCAAGTCTATCCCATGAAGTAATGGAGCCAAAAATTAATATTCTAAACCACTAAAGAGCCCTACCTTTAAAAGATGCTACTAATAGCTTGGTGGCCACATCCTCTTGAGTAATGTTGTGTATGCTGCAAATGGTGGTCACATCTCTTATGTGCTCAAAGGCTGTTGTCTATCCTTCACCTGTGAAATCAGGTATACTTTTGAGTGCTGCCAAGGGCACATCATGGTGTTGGGCAAAACTTAATGGGCTACCCTGATTAAAGGGTGCAAATGCAAATATTCTTGCCATCAGAAGAGTCTATTTTCTTCATGAGCTCTATCAGAAATTGGGTCACTACTCTCAATACCCATGGAGTCACCAGATATACTTGAGTATTAACCTCTTTAAGGCTTGTATTATGCAATCAGTATATTAGAAATAGCATAATATTCAAATTTGACTTCTTTTGTAGTCCCACTGGGCATGCCAAAAATGTTATACACTGAATTTGCACCCTTAGCTCAATCTCTCGTAGTCTTGATAACTCAGTATAACAAGGGAATCATCTCAAGGTTGTGGGACCTTTTTCTAACTGAGATGAGACCTCCAGATTCTAGGTTGGTTCCTCTTGGATAATCACTCTAAGTTGCTCTTAACAGGAAAGTAAACTTTGAGGGGAAAGGGTTAGAAGGAATGCATGAAAGGGAAATGACATGAAGCAAATCTACCTACTAGGTGATGTACCGAAACTAGGTTTTGGATTTTAGTATAGAGGAATGAGACCAATGGAGGAATCAGGTCTAATAGGTCACCACTCACTAGATAGGTTTGCATAAGTATTTCATAGGGAGGCTTGAACAAAAAAACTCAATGTATGACCTGCAAACAAACATCCTTTTCTACAACTAGGTGTAGGAATGAGACAAGGCTACTAGGGGCTGTAATATACCCACAAAACACCTAAGTTAGATCAGACACAGTAACATACAAAATCACAGAAAGTGAGAGGGACTAGGAACCCCAATTTTTATTGACAACATTCATAACTTCAATCCAATAAGAGACAAACTCAGAGAAGAAGGCATGAGGACAACAAGAGTGCCACAGAATGCTTTGTAATATTTGAATTCATCAATGAAAACTTACAAGATGTGGAAAACCAGAGAGCAGGAAGAAATGCTACAGATAGTTTTCCAAGAAAAGAGTCTCTCTTTTTTACAAAATCTGAATTTTGAGCTCAAAAGCTCCAAAAAAATAATATATACATCCCCTGCATGCAGGCAAGAATCAAAAAATATCTTTGAATTAGGGCTACATAGATATGCATTATAATAATCATCCCTAAAATAGTCACTTCTGATCATAAATGAAAATGTACAAATATCTCAACCGATCAGATACTTCTTTGCGTGTCCTTCCTTGAATTGATCAACCTGTAGACAAAAAACATCATCCATCTACCTCTCTACAAGCCCACTCAGCCATAAAGGCTCCAAATCCGATCTCAGATCCCCGTAAAGACCCCAAAATGATAGTCTAGATAACTCTGCACATTCCTCTAACTGCAACCGCCCTGATGACATAAATTTTTCTTTGAACTACCCACACTTGCAACATTCACCTTGGAAGAGGGTCTACCAAAATAGGCTACATCTCTTTGAAAAAGCAATGGTTGCATGATCGCATGAGCTGAAAGGCCTTCATGCGATCATGCGACAAGTTTTTTGAAAACTGTCGCTCTTCCATGCAAGACAATTGGGGCCTGAGAGATGAGCCACCTGTCAAACCTTCACTGACCACTAGCCATGCACTACAAACTAGACATGTCACCAAACTGCAAGCCCACTGAAGCCCTATTGACTGCGTAAAGCTTGCCAATCCTGAGCCCAGAACCGCCACATGTCACTCCCCTATTCATCCTGGCCACTACATCAACAACATGTTGGTAACCCCTAGCACAGACCCACTTGTCCACTGAGATGTCCATTAAAAAGTTGTCACATGATCGCATGGGATCAAAAGATGTCACATGATCTGTGCCAGGGGTTGGCAGAAAAAGTTGTCCCATGAGAAACTTTGGGCCCCACCGACCGCTTGTCGAATGATCTCATGTGGTTAAGAGACCACATGCGATCATGTGACCAACTGCATGACATTAACTGCCCAAACCATGAGCCACCACCACTGAAACCACTGATGGTTTGTTGCATGGTCGCATGGGCTCGAAAGAGCCCATGTGATCATGCGACCAATCGTAAGGTGTTAGTCACCGAGTGCCACCTTGGTATTTGCCTGATTGCTGACCACTTGTCGCATGATCGCATGTGGCTAGGAAGGCCCATGCAATCATGTGACAGCTATCAGATCTTTTTCTGCACTGGCACGGCCTTAGGCACTAGGACCCGCCTGATCAGAGTTGCACGCTTAGGGTTGAAAACACAAAAGGTGCCGAAAACACATCAAATTTTCAGAGTGGAGAGGTTGAAAACACACCAAACTTCGGGACCAAAAGGTAGAAACATCCTGAGCCTGTAGAGAGGAGGTTGAAAACACACTGGGTTTTTGACACTTGAGCATTTCACTTGGAAAATAGGGCTTTGGCCGAAAATTAATGAGAGGGAAATTTGGGCAACATTTTGGCAACCTCTGCAGGATGTCAGCGTACTAGACATTAGACCAGTTGCCTTGGCAATCCATTGGGCATAGGAGTCACTACAGAGCACAAAAACTTGGACAGGGAGAGGGACAAAAAATTTAACTGAGAAGACAAACCTGTGCACAAGCACTTCTTGGAAAGTAGGAAACTACTCTAGAAAATAGGGGAAAGAAAATAGGGAAACCTATCCTAACCTAAACTAACTAGTGCAGAGACCTGGTTAAACAAAGCCATTCACTGGTAAGCTAAAGTAGCTACCCTTTCTCCTCAGGTCTTTGCACTTTTCATAGTCGATGCTAACAAGGAAAAAGTGGAAAACAAAGAAATATTGAATTATCCAGCAAATCTTCTCTTGAATTTGGTATACCAGATTACTAACCTCAATTAGATCATAGATGCTACTCTCCATAGGAGTCTGATATAGCTAGATAAGCCCCTGGTCACCAAGGAGCGGACCCTTGACATCACCCTCCATTGATTCCTTGAGTATGCATGTCTTTCTCAACCCCATTTGGGCTAGATATCTGATAGGACATCCCCTAGAGAGCATAAAACCAGGTCCCTCTTGCTGCTCAGCATGTATCTTATGAATGTCTTTAGCAAGAAGGTCAAGAATTTGCTCCTCCATAATAATTTGGCATATGTTTTCTTCTTCTATAGTTGGGATATAGTTAACCCCTTGGGACACCAATTCCTCCTTAAGCATAGGCAAGCCATTATCCTTTTCAGGAACATGAGGATCATCAACAAGAGTTGAGTAGAAAGCATCTATTATCAGATCAAAATCATCTTGTTGCTCTAAGTCAGCAGCAACTCCATCATCTTCACTTCCACAATTAGAGGGCTCAACTAATGAACTTTGCACTACCTCATCCTACTTAATATAGAAAGGCAGCTCCTCAAATAGATCAACTAGGCTCTCACCTTCTTCACTATCTTTCTTATCCTGATCTGATTGCTCTAATCCACCCTGAGGATGTGCCTGAGAGACTACTATCTTTGGTTGTAACACTTTTGACCTTTCTCCATCAGGAAGCTCATAGTTCAATAGAACAAGCAGAAAATCTATAGCCTCCTTCCCAAAAAATGGGTTCAGGTGACTGGCAACCGCTCTAATGCTTTGTGTTGGGAATGTCCTCTTGACTAGATTATATGGATGGAAAGGTCTTTTTACCAAATTTTTCCTTTTGCTCTAGTGCTTCTCCTGGGATTGTGGCCTAGACTCCTGATATAGTTGCTTCTAAATTTGCCACTACTGTTTAGGATTTTGATCCTCTTGTTGATAAAGTGATCTATCCTCCAAATACTGCCCCTTTATAGTGATCAACTCTTTGGTTAGAGCCTGCAATAGACTCACCATCTCTTGGTTTGCTGCTTGTTGATCACTTTTCTCTTTAAGTAGCTCTTAGGGAAGGTCATTTATAGACTTCCCATAGCCAGTGCTGGCCTGATGTTCTATTAATGTAGGTATGGGAGTAAATGGAGGCATCTGCTAAGGTATAGTGGACTGAAGATTAAGTGAGATAGGCATGGGTGGTCTTCTATCTATCATCCCTGCCTAGATTAAGCAATTTTCTACTTTGACAGCTAGGTCAAAAGCCTGGGGCAATGAAGTACCTCCTAAAGATTGAATCATGATAGATATATCACTAGTTAGGCCTCTCAAAAAATAAAGGAAAGCACTATCTTTTGAAGGCCTTATATTAATTGGAATCCTATTCCATGTCTTGAGAAATCTGCCATTAAAATCTATCATCAGCTCATGAGGATCTCTCTTTATAACTTGGAGCTACTCCACTAGAGACAAAGAATCTAAATCATCCTTAAAGTGTTTGCTGAGGAGGTCTCCAAGTCTATCCCATGAAGTAATGGAGCCAACAGTTAAAGTTCTAAACCACTAAAGAGCCCTACCTTTCAGAGATGCTACTAATAGCTTGGTGGCCACATCCTCTTGAGTAATGTTGTGTATGCTACAAATGGTGGTCACATCTCTTATGTGCTTAAAGGCTATTGTCTGTCCTTCACTTGTGAAATCAGGTATACTTTTGAGTGCTACCAAGGGCACATCATGGTGTTGGGAAAAAATTAATGGGCTACCCTAATTAAAGGGTCCAAATGCAAATAGTCTTGCCATCAGAAGAGTCTATTTTCTTCATGAGCTCTATCAGAAATTGGGTCACTGCTCTTAACACCCATGGAGTCACCAGATATACTTGAGTATTAACCTCTTTAAGGCCTATATTATGCAATTAGTATATCAGAAATAGCATAATATTTGATATTGACTTCTTTTGTAGTCCCACCTGGCGTGCCAGAAATGTTATACACTGAATTTACACCCTTAGTTCAAGCTCTCGTAGTCTTGATAACTTAGTATAACAAGGGAATCATGTCAAGGTTGTGGGACCTTTTACTAACCGAGATGAGACCTCCAGATTCTAGGCTGGTTCCTCTTGGATAATCACCCTGATTTTATCTTAATAGGAAAGTAAACTTTGAGGGGAATGGGTTAGAAGGAATGCATGAAAGGGAAATGACATGAAGCAAATCTACCTACTAGGTGATGCACCGAAACTGGGTTTTGGATTTTAGTATAGAGGAATGAGACCAATGGAGGAATCAGGTCTAATAGGTCACCACTCACTAGATAGGTTTGCATAAGTATTTCATAGGAAGGCTTGAACAGAAAAACTCAACCTATGACGTGCAAACAAACATCCTTTTCTACAACTAGGTGTAGGAATGAGACAAGGCTGCTAGGGGCTGTAATATACCCACAAAACACCTAAATTAGATCAGACACAGTAACATACAGAATCACAAAAAGTGAGAGGGACTAGGAACCCCAATTTCTATTGACAACATTCATAACTTCAATCCAATAAGAGACAAACACAGACAATAAGGCATGAGGACAACAAGAGTGCCACATAATGCTTTGCAATATTTGAATTCATCAATGAAAACTTACAAGATGTGGAAAACCAGAGAGCAAGAAGAAATGCTACAGATAGTTTTCCAAGAAAAGAGTCTCTCTTTTTTACAAAATGTGAATTTTGAGCTCAAAAGCTCCAAAAAAACAATATATACATCCCCTACACGTAGGCAAGAATAAAAAAATATCTCTGAATTATGGCTACATAGATATCCGTTATAATAATCATCCCTAAAATAGTCACTTTTGATCATAAATGAAAATGTGCAAATATCTCAACTGATCAGATACTTCTTTGCATGTCCTTCCCTAAATTGATCAACCTGTAGACAAAAAACCTCATCCATCTACCTATCTGCAAGCCAACTCATCCATAAAGGCTCCAAATCTGATCTCAGATCCCCGCAAAGACCCCAAAATGGTAGTCTAGATAACTCTGCACATTCCTCTAATTGCAACCACCCTAACGACATAAATTTTTCTTTGAACTACCCACACTCACAACATTCACCTTGGAAGAGAGTCCCCCAAAATAGGCTACATCTCTTTGACAAAGCAATGGTCGCATGATCGCATGAGCTGAAAGGCCTTCATGCGATCATGCGACAAGATTTTTGAAAATTATCGCTCTTCCATGCAAGACAATTGGGGCCCACAAGATCTGCCTCCCATCAAACCTTCGCCAACCACCAGCTACCCACTGTAGACTAGACATGTCACCAAATCGCAAGCCCACCGAAGCCCTATTGACTACACAAAGCTTTCCAACCCTGAGCCCATAACTACCACATGTCACTCCCCTATTCATCCCGACCGCTACATCAGCAACACCTCGGTAACCCCTAGCACAGACCCACTTGTCCACTGAGATGTCCATCGAATGGTTGTTGCATGATCGCATGGGATTAGAAGATCCCATGAGATCATACGACCACGATAGATCTTTGTCGCCCTTGCGCTAATGCAGAAACTTTGGGCCCCACCGACTGCTTGTCACATGATCTCATGCGGTTAAGAGACCGCATGCAATCATGTGACCAACCACATGATGTTAACTACCTGAATCGTAAACCACCGCCACCAAAACCACTGATGGTTTGTCGCATGGTCACATGGGGTCGGAAGAGCCCATGCGATCATGTGACCAACTGTAAGGTGTTAGTCACCGACCACCACCTCTTTGTTTGCCTAATTACTTACCACTTGTCGCATGATTGCATGCGGCCAGGAAGGCCCATGCGATCATGAGACCAACTGCCTAATGCTAACTGATGACCACTTACCGCTTGTCTTGACTGTCGATCTTTGCTGACATCGTATCAATGATTGTCATATGATCTCATGGGATTAGAAGATCCCATGTGATCATGCGATAGCCATCAGATCTTTTTCTACACTGGCACGACCTTAGGCACTGGGACCTGCTTGATCGGAGTTGCGCACTTAGGGTCGAAAACACAGAAGGTGCCGAAAACACACCAAATTTTCAGAGTGGAGAAGTTGAAAACACACCAAACTTTCAGACCAAAAGGTAGAAACATCCCGAGCCTACAGAGAGGAGGTCAAAAACACACTAGGTTTTTGACACTTGAGCATTTCACTTGGAAAATAGGGCTTTGGCCGAAAATGAACGAGAGGGAAATTTGGACAACACTAATTTATACTAGAAATTATAATTTTCTAATATTTTATAATATATACTAAGTTACAATTTTCTAATATTTTCTAATGTATGCTAATTTATAATTTTCTAATATTTTCTAATGTATACTAAGTTACGATTTTCTAACATTTGCTAACATATTCTAACATTTATACTATGATTTTTTAATTTATTTTCTAACATTTTCTAACAGTTCTTCTATGATTTTCAAATAGTACTACTACAATTTCTAACATATTCTAACATTCTACTATCATTTTCTAACATATTCTAAAATTTAACTACAATTTTCTAACATTTTTACAAACTAAAAATTATTTAAAATAAATAACTAACTAAAATAAATATAAAACATGTAATTTACAATAAAAAATGAGAAAAATGCATGTACCTATTACTACTAACAATATGAAGAGGTCAAAAAAGGTCGGGAGGTGTTGATGTTGTAGTGGACATCACTGGTTCACTCTAAGCCTCGAGTTCACAAAATCTCAAACAAGAAATGGTGAAAATGAAATACGAAGCCATAATTTATAAAAAAATATGGCAAAAAAGTGGCTTCGTGCGAAGAGGGGCTTCGGGTGAAGTACCCTGTGTGGGGTACTTCATGCAAAGACCCCTCTTCACTCGAAGTACCCCACGCAGGGTACTTCCCCAAAAGCCAATCATCCCCTTCACATGAAGAGGGTACTTGGAGCGAAGGCACTAAAATTGATTTTTTTTTTGGAAAACCGATTTCCTTCATCCCAAAAAGTGGGACACACTATTGTGATTTCGCCCAAGTAGTAGAAATGAGAATATTCATGTTGCAAAAAAGCCCCATTTCAACAATAACCTCAATAGGTAGAATAGGCTACAAAATCTCCCTTATAACACCTAGTGGAAGGATGGAAAACCTATTGTTCCATTTGCAAAAGGAAATAATGACAAGGTTATCCCTGATCCATTAAGAAAAAACTTATGTGAATGTTGTAGAAGATACACCACAGTGTATGGACTATTAGTCACCTCATTCTATAGAACATTATGTGGTTGCACAATCCATAGCTGCATACCAAGATGATGGTATTGAAGAATTAGATCAGGAAGAAAACAATGATGGCATTCGTTGTAATCTTACTGATTCATATTTGGAACATGAAGATGTTTCTAACAATGATGAGGAAATTGACGTATATTTGAAAAGACATAATAGATCATTTTTCCATCAAGAAGTCTTTTATGATGATGAGAACATTCATGATAGGACATGCAACATGACATATTCCTGAGAGCAAGTGAATTTAAGAAGACACTAAAAGGAGGAAATTGCTAGGATTTTGGTAGAAATGGTAGCGGAAGTGCAAACTAGAAGCATGAAAACAAATGATAGCACTGACAAAGTTGTAGGTATGTTCATAAAAAATACCAATTCCAAGCAACTCACCAGGAATAAACCAAAAGTTGACTCTGTAGTGAAAATAAAAAATGTAAAAGGTAAGAAGAAGGAACCAAAAGGGGTTGGAGCTATAAAAATGTTTACTATTTGTTGGTAGTTCCCTTTGATCTTCAACTTGCAGATTTATACTTTGATGGATAACCTAATATAACTTTGACTCTATCACTACTCCAAAGTCTACAAGGAAGAGGGTCAATTAACAAGGATCAAAAGAGATCCTCCTACACTTTGAGCCTCAATGCTCAGGTAGGTGTACCCTTGACTCACTTCTCTAAAGGAGTCTAAAAATGATATATAACTATATACTTTTTACTAACTGATTTAAGATTTTATCATTTAATTTGTGTGTGTGATTGATAATGATGAACTGCATCTAGAGAGGAGACCAGTGCCTTATCCTAGGGAAAAGAGTCACTAAATAACATATATCACCCTGAAACCTTCACTCAAATACATAAAAACTTAGAGTAAGTGCTTTGCCTATTACTCCTCTCACTCCCAAACATGATCATCAAATTCCCCTCTAATAATGAACTCACTGAAATCACCCTAAAGGCTTTAATCCTAACTTTATCAAGAACTCCAAGCTGATCTGACAATACTCTTTGTTTACCATATGCTAATCCACTTTGTGACCTTAACATATATGAATCCATAATCAGAAAAGAAGAGAATCAGAGATTTAAGACAGGAATTCAAGTGTATTCTCATTAATTTTAAAAAATCAATACATTACTAAGAAACAAAATATCAAAGGAAAAGACCCAAAATCAGACTCTCTTTACTCAATGTAACACCTTTAACAACCAGCCTAGGACCAAAGAAAGTTTTTGGAACCCACACAAAATCAAAATTTTTTCAACTTATACTCCCTAGTCATCTTGGAATTCTCAAAGAGAATGCAACAAGCTACGGATGACTTAGGGTTAGGGTTTCAACCACCCATCCAACTAGAAATGGTCAAAAATTAATTATAGGGAAGAAACCTAGGAAACCAGGAGAAAACAAGCCTTAGACTAATCCTTAATCATGAAAATCTTACTGAGAAGGTACAGAGAATCACAAAAACATCCAAAATGTCAACCCTGCAACACGCCTTGAGCACAAAACTGCATAGTACAAATCCTACAGACAAACACAGCACACCCTGGACCACACTGCAATAGCAAACATATCATTTCCCACTAGCTCCAATCACCTCTGCATTGAATTCTAGTCCTTCCTATCATTGGAAACCCTTCAAAAATTTGAATTTGAATAATAATGGTCATTTCCATGGTGTTTACAGCAAATCGGCGGTCAACGTTCAAATCTAAACCAACTTTAAGTCCTGGCCATTAGATCATCATCTTTCATGGTCTTTTATGATTTAACCTTACAAGGAATCTTGGTTTACATTTAGCGACCATGCGACAATTCTTTTCTATTCATGGGATGAAAATCTTAACCCACCTTTAACCTTGTGAACTGGCGACTACAAGAAAACATCTAGCCCTGGCCCCACATCTAGCGAACAAGCGATAGAAGACTTCCGCCAATTCATGAAACACTTTACAATACTACCAGAAAGTTTAGTGATTATGTGAATACACACTCACTGAACTACTAAAACATTTAGAGAATCACCAATTTATTGTGCGAATGAGTGAGGTCTTTGAAAATTTGTCAGACCGCCAAAACATTTCTCGGAGCCACTAAGCCTTCACCTGGAAGATCGACGACCAACTAAAGTTCACAAAGACTTCCAAGATTCTATCAGATTGCATGCCCACCGTCTGATGAAGAATCTTCCCCCAATCCTAACAACCCTCTGACACAAAACAAAATCAATGGTCGTCGCAAGACCTTAAGCCTCTAACAAAACCCATAAGATTATACATCATTTATAGATTCTCTGACAATGTCAGGACCCTCTAACACACTGAAAGCTCAGGTTCCACTGACAACAAGCCACTGTGCAAATACATGGACAAATCAAATAGTACCAAATGTGCCTATTTGTAATCTTGGACCCACAAATCTCTTACGAGAATCAACGGCTATCGCTATACTGCTGCATTAAAGGTCGAGCATGTTTCATCAATGGTATAACGACAGCCACAAGATTAAAATAGACTTTAACCTACCTAAATGCCAAGAAGACCAGTCCTGCTGACAAGATTCCACCTCATACTATGTGGACCAATAAAAACCTCCAAATCATAATATCTGGCAAGTGGACCCGCATGAGAAAAAGGCTACGTCATCAGAAAAGATCAATGATCAGTGTAAGATCTCAAGCCTCTGACAAATCTCATGAGAACTTACGCTAACCATCAGATAGAGACATTGTCAGAAGACTGGGCCTAGAAAAATACATGAACATACGACCAAAGAAAAGGAAACCACCATGCCAAGTCACAAATAGTTAAGAGATAAGCCGCTAGGAACATGAGAATACGTGACCACGGGTAATTTCTATTTCACAAAAAGTTAAGAAATGACCACCAGGCAACACATGAACAAGTGACAAGCCGAGAAAGAAATGCGCACATGAAAATTAGGACTTTTAAGTGACCTGATAAAGTAACATGAAATTATAACAAGGCCAGGGTTAAAACAAAGGGTTTTAAATGTAACGGCTAGTTTTTTGAATATTTAAACCAAGGTTTTGTGCCAAGGACCTAAAAATAACTGCAGGGACCAGGGGAAAAGGGCTAGAGCCATAAATTTTTTTGCACATGCTAACACTATTCATAATAGTGACATCCAAAAAGAAGTTGAGAAGCCAGTTAATACAATGACCAAAATTGAGAAATTAAAGGTGATGAAAATAGTTGATGTGTTTGAAAAGAAGAAGGATACTAGAGCAACACAAATTAAAATTCCTTCTTCTACTCATGTTGATATGTTGATAGTATTGTCTCAATACTATTAAGGTTCCCTTATCATAATTATTAAAAATCCCTAAACATAAGGATAGCGCTCTATCATGGGTTGATAATATTCATGACAATAATGTTGCTTGTAATACTAAGGAGCCCCATTTTGAAGCTAAGAAAGAAATAGAAGTTCAGGGAGTGGTGTCTCATATTCCACCTATGTATTTGGATAGCTCTATCAATGCTTTCCCTGAAAACATAGATCAATTTTTCCTAAGTATCATAGTAAATAGAATGATGGTGAAGATTTGTACGATTGATTTAGGAGAATCAAACACTATTATGCCTTTTAAAATCATGGTTGAGAAGTTAGGTCTCAAGGTTGACACTATTCAGGGAAGATGTTGTGTAATGGATCAAAGAGAAGTACTAGTTAGTGGGACTATTAATGCACTGGCCTACAAATGGCCAGCCTATCCAGACAAGGAACTAACTATGAGTGTCTTGGTAGTAGACATTCCTCCTCATTATGGGATTCTATTATTCAGGAAATGGAGTGTTGCCATGGGTGGAAGTTTGCAATGTGGCTTTTCCTTTTCAACTTTAAAGATGGATGATCAATTTGTTAAAATTGAAAGGAACCAAGAGTTACCCATATGATTGAGAAAAATATTGACAATGAGATTACATGTTTTGTAGATATTGACATCAATGCTTTCAGAGAAGAAGTAACTTTTCTTGAAAGAGAACCTACCTTGCCTCTCATTACTATGGAACTAAATGCCAAATCTGAGAAAGGTGAGTTATGGGTGATGTATTTTGATGGTGCAAATTGCAAAGATGGTTTAGGAGAAGGTATTCTACTCATTTATCCTAATGGAAATACTTACAAGTTCTCTTTCATATTAGTTTTTAGTTGCACAAATAATATAGTAGAATATGAAGCATTTTTTATAGGATTAAGATTGGCCTAGAAGCATGGAATCGAATGTGTAAAGGTAGTTGGTGATTTTGAATTAGTAGTATCTCAAGTGAGATCAATTTATGCTTCTAAGAATAAAAGACTAAAATAGTATAGGAATGTTGTCTGGGATATGATTAAATTTTTTGATGCATTCAATATTGTATGGAAGGATAGAAGAAACAAAAAAATGGCTGACTTGTTAGCTAATATGGAAATTAATCCTAGTGACATAAATTTTGTAAGTATCTCTAAAGTTGAAATTCATACTACACCAAGAATACAAGATAATGTTGAGAACTGGAAGGTCTTTGAGGATGACCAAGATATCTTGAGATTTATGAATTGTGAGGATAAGTATTATGGTCATGAATTGGATTGTTCAACTTTAGTAGAAATTGTTGTAGGAAAAGAAATTATTCTTGGAAATGAAGTCTTACAGCTCAAAACTAACAAAGTTCCCAAAGGAATTATTATTTTAGAAACTGTGTTTGATAGTCAGAATAGAGTCCAAATAGATACTAAGAAAAGAGAGCTGATGGACTTAGAATAAATTAATATTGGTACAAAAGAAACACCTAAAAAGGTTTACATCAGAAAAGAGATATCTCAAAAGGTGAGAAAGGCCATGATTAAATTATTAAGAAGATTTAGGCATGTTTTTGCATGGTCATATGATGATTTAAAGGTTTAGAAAGAAGATTTGTTTCAACATATCATTCCTTTGAAGAAAGATTCTAAATCTTTTAGGAAAAAATAGAGACCAATCAATACTACCCTAGCACCTAAAATGCAAGAGGAACTGATGAAGCTAAGAGATGCTGGAATCATAGAACCTATCAAACATTCTTCTTGGGTGTAAAATTTAGTTCCTATTAGAAAGAATAATGGAGACATCAGATTATGTGTAGACTTTAGAAATTTGAACATCTCTTCTTTAAAGGACAATTATTGCTTGCCTAATATGGAGGCAATGCTACAAAGAGTAACTAGGTCTAATCTGAGATTCATGATGGATGGTTTCTTAGGTTATAATCAAGTGATTGTAAAGGAATCCAAAAAATTCAAGACTTCCTTTACAACACCTTGTGGGTTATATGTGTATGTCAGAATGCCATTTGGTTTAACAAATGTTGGTGCTACTTTCCAAAGAGAAATGGATGTTGCATTTGCTGAGTTTGTAAATGATTTTCTTGTGGTATACCAGGATGAATTGACTACATATTCCAAAAGGGAAGAAGATCATTGTTTACATTTAGAGAAAATATTTGTAAGAGCTGTGGAGTATGGTATTTCTATGAACCCTAGGAAATGTGCATTTGGTGTGACTGAGGGTAAACTATTAGGCCACCTAGTTGGAAAACAAGGAGTAAGAATTGATCCATAAAGGGTAGTGGCCATTGATAAGATTCAAAAACCAAAAAATGTGAAAGGAATCCAGTCCTTCTTTGGCCAGGTAAAATTCTTGAGGATATTTGTTAATATTTTTGCTGAGATAAATAGGCTTATATAAAAAATGTTAAAGAAGGAATCTGAAATCAAATGGAATGGTGAGCCTAATGAATCTTTTGAGAATATCAAATAGGAAATTAAAGATGCACCTATGCTTAAGGAACCAAACTATGATATTCTAATGCACATTTTCCATTTTTCTTCTTTTCGTACTGTTGTTGCAGTCCTGCTACAAAAAAAATAGTGAGGATTTTGAACAACCTATTTATTTCTTTTTTAAATCCTTACAAGCTGCTGAATTAAAATATGACATTAATGAAAAGAAAGCTTATGCACTTGTGAAGGTTTTGAAGGCTTTCAGATGCTATATCATGGGAGCAACAGTGATTTCTTTTGTACCAAGTGCTACAGTTAAGGACATCTTTTCACAACAAGAAGTATATGGGAGGAGAAGTAGATGGATAAATGGGATCCAGGAGTTCAAGATTGATATTCAAATCACCAAGCTAGGTAGAGTTCAAGGGTTTGCAAAGTTAATGGCTCAGTTCAATATTGATGCAAATTAGATAAATCAGATAGAAATTGATTACACCTATGATATGGATGATTGTGTATGGTATCAAGATATCATTTATTACTTGAGGAATATGAATTTTTGAATAGGACTTGATGATGGAAAGAAAAGAGTTGTAAAGCTACAAGCAATTAAATATGTTATCATCATATCCAAATTATGGAGAAGAAATTTGGATTGATTTTGTTGAAATATGTAGATGAAAATTAGGCTTATAATTTGCTGAGAGAAATGGATGAAGGGATCTGTGGTGGATATTACATGGGTAAAAATACTTCTCCAAAGGTTTTGAGAGTAGGATTTTGGTGGCCCACAATATTCAAGGATGCAGAAACACTAGTGAGAAATTGTGATGCTTGTCAAATATTTTCTGGCAAGTTAACATTTTCAAGAAATATAACATTGAAGCCATTGGAAGTGCAGGCCCCTTTCCAATAGTGGGGAATGGATTTTATAGGAGAAATACCAAACAAGTAAAGTGGAGGACATTCCTAGATCTTAGTTGCCACTGATTATTTTACAAAGTGGGTAGAGGCTATCCTCACAAGAAATGCAACTAGCAGGGTAGTGACTAATTTTTTGTTGAATTAAATTGTTACTAGGTTTGGTTGTCCTGAAAGGATTGTGTGTGACAATGCAATGTTCTTTAGATCAAATGAATCTATTCTCACAAGAAATACAACTAGCAAGGTAGTGACTGATTTTTTACTGAATTACATTGTTACTAGGTTTGGTTATCCTAAAAGGATTGTATGTGACAATGCAATGTGATTTAGATCTACTATGCCTTAATCACTATCTAAAGAGAATCAGAGATAACCATTGTGCCATATCACCAAGGGTTGTAACCTATCAACCTCATAGATTAAAACTAGTCATGATTTGAATTTGCTTTGATGCAAAGTGAATGGTGAGCAGGGTAGATACAAGCATAATCAACCAGAATTGAGTCCACTTGAATCCACAAACAAGCCCTACTTAGAGTGACACAATGGAGGAAATGTAATATCACATGAAAGAATTGAAATCACAATGGATATGAGACAATCAACTAGCAGTAACAATAGAGAATTATATTATTTCTTTCAACATGCCCAGTTGTGAGGCCTTTCGGGTTTCGACCTTATACAATGAGAATTATGAAATTAGAATCATAGCTTGCATCCTATATTTTCCCCAATGATATATCTTGATAATACTTCCTATATCTCACTCATCATGCCCTACTACATCAATCTTGAATCCTTATATAGCCAGCTAAGCCACAGGTCAGCTAGTTATGCATTTAATTACAATATAGGTCCGGTCTCAAGATTTAAACCAAAACTAATGCTAGAATGAATATAAATTGATGCACCTTTGGATTTAGGTCCTAAAATGACCTAAGAACATTAATTTAAGGTGACAAGGTCCGATTTGATCACATGGAACATCGCAAGAAGAAACGCCACATGTTTCACCTAAAAACTGGCAGAAAATAGATCCTGAGGGAAAATGGGCATAACGTTTTACTCATAATGAATTAGGATTTTTTCTCTTGGGAAATGATATTAATTTAGGTCCTCTTGAATTATTTAAGATATAAAAGTCTTATTCCTTATGGATCAAGATCACCAACATGAACAATCAACACCAAAACTGCAAGAAAACAGAGTTCTGACGGCAAGGAAAACAACTATAACTTTGAAACAGTCCATCCAAAATTTATGTGCTCATAGGAGAAGGTTCCCAAATAGGTCCTAAAAATAATGTAAGATTATCACAACATGAAACCATCAAATGCAAAGATTATAATGCAAACAATAGAAAATAGGTACAAAATCAGGAAATGTTTTTGGTTGATGCAAGATTGCTCAAAGACCCAAGATGCTCCTGCATCAATATTACATGGGTAAAAATACTTCTCCAAAGGTTTTGAGAGTAGGATTTTGGTGGCCCACAATATTCAAGGATTTAGAAAGACTGGTGAGAAATTGTGATGCTTGTCAAATATTTTCTGGCAAGTTAACTTTTTCAGGAAATATAACATTGAAGCCATTGGAAGTATAGGCCCCTTTCCAATAGTGGGGAATGGATTTTATAGGAGAAATACCAAACAAGTAAAGTGGAGACATTCCTAGATCTTAGTTGCCATTGATTATTTTACAAAGTGGTTAGAGGCTATCCTCATAAGAAATGCAACTAGCAGGGTAGTGACTAATTTTTTGTTGAATTAAATTGTTACTAGGTTTGGTTGTCCTGAAAGGATTGTTGTGACAATGCAATGTGCTTCCGATCAAATGAATCTATTCTCACAAGAAATACAACTAGCAGGGTAGTGACTGATTTTTTATTGAATTACATTGTTACTAGGTTTGGTTATCCTGAAAGGATTGTATGTGACAATGCAATGTGCTTCAGATCTACTATGCCTTAATCGCTATCTCAAGAGACTCAGAGATAACCATTGTGCCAAATCACCAAGTGTTGTAACCTGTCAACCTCACAGATTAAAACTAGCCATGATTTGAATTTTCTTTCATGCAAAGTGAATGGTGAGGTGACTTAGAATAGATTTTATGCAATTTTGGCCAGCTCTATGCATTCATTGATAGAAGATATATAGATAAAACACTCCCTGTTCGTACATATCATATTTTTAGAAGAAAAATTAAGAAGAAGAGCAGTTGCAGAGAGTGATTTTTGAAGAGCCAGTTTTAGAGCCTTGTGTTGTCTAGAGCTATTCAGATGAGCCAACCTAAATCCAGTGGTGTTTCATCTAGTGAAGGAGCAAAGGAACATGGAGAAGAGTAGAATGGGAAGCCCAATTATTTCGAGGAATTCATCACCTTTCTCCTAGGATCAACACAAAAAAATAAGGTGAGTGATTCTATGACTAATTGTAGGGACCCTATTACCCCTTATTTCTATGGCTTTCATCTTTTCAATTAATTTTATAGCAATCAGTCTAGGAAAATTCCAGTGTGCAATGCCTGGAAGTTGGGCATGGGAATGCTCAAAATCCCTAATGTATTCCTTGATATCAACCTTTTGTTTGAGTTGACTAGGAACAATGAACCTATTTCTAAAATAATTAGGACAAGTGACCAATCAGCCCTAGTTACTCTTTATAGGGGTCATTTATGAAAGCCTTCAACCTATATACCTCTTCTTCAACAGAAATTGACTTAAGAAAGGAAAAGGAGAAGTATGCAAAATAAGTAGAGCTTGTAAAGTCCTAAATCATCCATTTGATTCCCAAGATAGATAAATATGTGGCCCCTCTCCCAAGCCATATGAAAGCTCCATATTAGTTCTAAGATTTCCATTTTACATGAAATATCTTTCATACAGGTTGTGTCAAGTTTTTGGGGTTGATGGGGATGCAAAGAGGATGCTTGGAGACTTGTTGATGATAATTATGGATATATAGAATTCTCATGTTAACACAAACTATGATTACATCTAGTATGTAATTGATAGGATGCATGAGGGTTTAATATCTATCAGAGAAGACAACAATTCACCTTGGTTCATGCATTACTCTTTATTGATGCATTTAATCTTGTTCTACAATATTGATTTTATGGATGTGGGTATGCTAAGGCCCAGAACAATGGTGAAGGGTGAGCCAAACCTAATACAATTTTGGTTGAGGGTTTGGACTTATACCTCTAATAAAAGTGAATTATGTGGTTTCAAGAATTGGATTGTTAATTCAATTCTGAACATGATGGGAAAATATATTACAAGGCTCCCTGTCAAGTTTCTTAGGCTTCTGAGGTCTAGAGAATATGTTGATAAATGGCCTATTGACCATAACTAAGGATATTTATATTTAGGTAGGACCTTCACATTAATATGAGTTTAAGGTTTCCCACATCCCCCACACATACTACCTAAGTATGTGTCACCAAGGGTTTCCCTAATTGAGTTCATATGGTAGTTGATTTGGACTGACAAGGAGCATCCGACTCCTCATAAGAAAGGTACTTTCACCCCTCGATAGTTTGAGTTGATAAGTTTTATAATTGGAAAGAGGGATCTACCACAACTCAGCTTATGGTTAAATCATTTAAAAAAGAGTTCAGATCCATACAGGTATGTTGAAGCTGAAGATTTCATTAAGCATGCTAGGAATTTGATCATTCTAAGAATTGGCGCTAGTAAAGACCATGAGGGATGTGATGAAGAGGACATCAAAATAAATATCCTGGATGAGGAGGAGATTGAGCAAAGAGTGGTAAAAATGCATGACCTATTGGATTTAGAGGCTCACATGAAAAAGGAAGGGATTTCCTTTGGAGGATTCAAAGGGAGTACTCATCCTTTGAGTATGAGGAAGGTAGTGATGGGTCATATGAGAAAGATAGTCCTCCTCAAGCTAGTGAGCCTCATGTTCAAGAATAAGGAACTGATGCTCCAGAGATAGAGGATATACATGAGCCTCCTTAGAAAAATAAAAGACTTGAGGTAGGGGAGCCATCTAGGAGAAGAAGGTCAGAGAAAAGGAATGACAAGATTGCAGCCCTAGTGCCAGGTGATAGGTCCTACTATCATCATTTGAGAAAAAGTATAAGAGAGGAAAAAAAAGTTGACACTCAAGAAGAGATTGAGTTTCCCCTATTAATGTGTACTGATGAAATAGAGATGTACAAAGATGAGTTACTCAATGATGATGATTTCATCAAAGGAGATGAGTTGAAGAACTTCCTGATATGGGAAAATCAAGAAGAAATAGCTATTCAAGTGACTGATGGTGTGGACTCAAATAGTGAGGCCCTACAAGCCATAGCTTCATATGATCCTTCTTCAGAGAACATTTCAGTTGAGGAAGCTAGGCAATTGGTAAAGTCCAGTGGAATGTTGTTAGTTCCAGGTTGGGATCTAACTTTAACATTCATAATTGATCAAATAAGAAGACAACCATAGGGTGGCTTGTCTTATGAGACATAAATCAGTTAAATGATGAAGGGATACAGTAATGATCTAAGATCCTAGACTTTGGCCATGTGGTCTCTAGCTCCTAGAAAAAAAAAGCCTTCTCTAGTTAGTGTGGCTGAGAGGATGGAAGGAAACAAAATAATCTAGATAGTGCAGAATACATCAGACCTTGAGGTCTCCAAGGAAGTAACACATTTTTTCTCATATCAATGAGGAAAAAACTACACAATTGTCCAATAGGTATGTGAAGTTGTATGATGAAGCCATTGTATTGGAAAAGGATAGAGAAAGGATCCTGATGAAAATTAAAGTGTTGGAAGATGAAATTGAGGGGATGAAAATCAAACTTCAAGAAGAATCAAAATTCATTCCCTCTCCAGTCCTAGAAATCAAGGTTGTAGTGGCTCCAGTAGTAGAGGATCCTGATGTGGCAGTTGAGAAATATGATAAGGTTAATATGAAAGAAGTGGCCCTCAATTCCCTATCAAACATCATGCAACATAGATATGAGGTGGTAAAAGGAAAGATGAATCAAATCCATGACTCATTTAAAGTGCTACAAAAGACCAATGAAGATGTTAAGGATGTAATGGCTATCTTGGAGCCATTATTAATCATATGGTATGGTAGGGGAACACTTTTTTAGAAACAAGAGATGTTGCAGCTACATAGGCCTGATATCCCAGAATCACTTGGGGGGTTGGAGAGAAAATATAATTGATTGGCACAACTTGGTCCTTTTTTAAGGGTAAAGAAAAATAGATGAGGGAAAAATGGATATGTTCAGCGTAGACTTTAGCAAACACATACTTCTAATTCACAAAGAGGATGGTGACATCAAAAGTGTTGAGGAGTGGAAAGAAAACATGAACGAATTGCTAACTTGACAGGATGCCTTTTTGAATGATGATGGTACTTTGGACATGGATAGGTTCAATCATATCCTGGATGACATGTTCAAAGTGGAAAATTATTGCACAAGGTTTGTCAATGATACAAAACCCATAAATGATTCCAGGTGGGATAGGAAAGTGAAATAGCTCCACACTTTGAAGGAGTACACATGGCCAACAAAACAAGAGGTTGCATCATGGGATAATGACACAAAGCCCAAGAAGATGAAGTCTGCAACAATTGATTTGGAAGAAATGGAGGAAGACTAAGAAACACCTGACACCTGATCATTGAGCACAAGGAGGATAGCTATCACAAAAAAGATAATGTATGTTAGTTGTCTGGTGGTCATTATCCATGCAAACTACTTTTGAAGATACCTTGAACATATGTAGATAGAGGTGCCACCAGTTAAAGATTTGAAATGATTGAGTACATACTTCTCCATTTTGTTCTCCATGTTTTCTAATCATTGTAACTATTTTTTTCTTCTAGAGTCTCTCTTTTCCTAGAGCCATGTGGAGCTTGTTGCATCCTGATTCTTCCAGGATTCCAAGATGCCTAGTGATTACTATATATAGTAGGGCTTTGTATAGTTTTAAGGATGATGAATTTTGTAACTAAATAGAGAGAGAATTTTGATCTATAGTTTTTGTTCTTTCATTTTTCCATTTTTTAATGTATTCATACCAGAAATTTTAATGAAAATATATTGGAATCCCTTCTTACATTTGTGAATGTCTTCTTTGTTGGAGATTTGCCAGCAGGCCAGTACTGACTATATGTTTGTCATTGATGACAACATATGGAAAGTAGCATGCATGGAAGTCTTATGTAGTAAAATTTCAATATACATAGCATGAACATGATATCATCATGATATCATGGTCACAGAGGTTAACTGTCAGTATAGACAGTTATATAGCAGCTTCTGTCAGTAGTGTTCCTGACAGAGTAATAGGAAGTGTTCTGTGCATGGTTGTCTGTACAATTATCATGGAGCCTTGCACGCTTGGATATATGTTGAAGACATGTTAGTGATGTTTTACTCATGGACACATAGTCTGATATTTAGTAGAAGTGAAATTATGCAGTCTCTATTCACCAATAGTAGTTTCCTATGTTTATTCAGAAGAGCCAATGGAGATTTAATTGGTTCTTGAGTTGCACCTATCTTTAGGGTATGCACCCTTGGAGTTAATCTTAGAGAAGAGTTATTGATGTTTGGTTAAGAGTGCATGAGTTAATTTAGCTTACAGAGAAAGATCCAAATGTTTTGTTAGAGTCGATAGTGTGTAGCATGCATCTACAATTATCTTATTGGATAGGTCCCAAAATGTGTTGCATGCATAGTAGAGCTGATAGAATGTTTATTGAAGTTTGTTATGGTTTCTCTAATATGATTTCAAGGTGGTTCTAATATGCTGACTTGATTATATCATTTAGAGGAAAGATATTTATAGGTAGTCATTTGTGATTGGTTGAGTGTGGTTCATGGTTGATTAAGAAGAGAAGAGTAGAGTGTTTGAAGTGTCAAGCCATTAGAAGAAGGTCTATGTGACCAAGTAAAGTATTTGTTCCATACATTGGAACTGATCTAGACAGTAGGTCAAAGTGCAGTTCACCAACATCCATATATAGTGTATATCTATTATTTAGAAGGTTGTAGCCTTCACCCCTTTGAGCAGTGAGCTCTCAGACAGTGTGTCCTCTCCCCTAATAGGGACAATTGTAAAAGACTCCTAACAGGGTCCGACCCTTGACCAGGTCTACTGTAATAAATATATTGTAAAGAAATTCCTAACAGGGCTAAGGATCTTCTAAAAAGGATCATAATACACTAGTGAAGAATATTAGTGGGTGTCAATTCCCACTGGGTTTTTTACCTATTTGGGTCTCCCCATAACCAAAATATTAGTTTTGTGTTCATGTGTTCTTTCATTGTGTTTATGCTTTATGTTTAAGTATACTTAATTGGATAAAGAATTGAAACTTGTAGATAACTGATTCACCCCCCTCGTCTCAGTTATCTCTTGGGACTATTCCTAACAATTGGTATCAGAGTGAAGTGCCTCAGAGAGAAATTTTAACAGCTTGAGGTTGATCAGATGACATACTTCAGGAAAGAAATTCCTAAGTTTGATAGAGAGAATTATCTTGATTGGAATAACAAGATGGTGACCCATTTGTAGTGCATTGCTTTTGAAGTTTTTGATATAACTATCAAAGATGCTAAGATTCCCACCTTAGAAGACCTTGCAAAGGATGATGCTACTAATAGGCAAAAGGAATTGTTTCATTAGAATGCTATAGCTAAAGAAGCTCTTATTAGCGCCCTATTTGATGGTGAGTTTTCAGAAATAAAAAAGGTAGATACAGACCACAAAATATAGAAGCACCTAGAAGACATATTTGAAGGAGACAAACAAGAAAAGGATGTGTGCAGAAAGACATGGAAGAAAAGATACAATGCATTAGATATGCTACCTGAAGATAATATCAAAGCTTACAATCAGAGGATTAATGAAGCAGTTGTTGGAATCAAAAACAATGGTGGAGAGATTTCAGAGGAAGACATTATGGACAAGTTAATGACCACTCTCACTCTAGAATATGAAAGAGAGATCAACATCCTTGATGAGACCATGCAACTTACAAATAATTTCAAGAGAGAGACCTTGATCAGCAAAATCTAAGATTTTGAGATTTCAAGATTGAAGATAGAATCAAAGAGTGAGAGAACCTTCAAAGCAATAGTTCATGGTAAGAAATCTACAAACACTTCTGGTAATTTTGATGATGATGATGAAGAGAAAACATTAGATGATTTCATTTCTATGATTTCCAAAAGAGAAAAGAAAGGAAAATGAAAATATGAAGTTCAAATACCATTTAAGTGCTTTTCATGTAACAAGATCGGTCACTTTGCATCTAAGTGTCCTACTAGAGCTAGAAAGTTCAAAAAGGATTACAAGCCTAAGTAATATAAGGAATGCTACTATGCTAGAGATGGAGTTTTAGATGATGAATCAAGTGAAGAAGAAATTGGATTCATTTCTATTTTAGACAAAATGAATAATAAGATAGTTCATGAAGATAAGAAAGAGAATCAAGAGCTAGCATTGATTTCACAAGCTGACATAAGGACAAACTAGATTATAGATAGTGGTTGTTCACATCACATGATAGGTGATAAAGACATATTTGTTCATTTGGAAAAATACAATGGAGGTATGGTTAGATTTGGAGACAACACTCCTAAACCAATAGTTGGTAGAGGAGCCATCACCTTGGATGGAAAGAATAGTACTGATGATGTTCTTTATGTTGATGGTTTGAAACATAACCTTCTCAATATTGGACAATTACTTGGAAAAGGATATTAGTTGGAGTTGAAAGAATAAAAATGAATCATTAACAACAATGATGGTTTTATGATTGCATCAAGCTCAAAGACAAGAGGTAATGTTTTTCAACTCAATTCAGAAGTAAGTTTTTTTGTTGCTAAAGTTGATGACAGTTGGTTGTGGCATAAAAGACTATGTCATATCATTTTTTATAACATAGTAAAGATAAGAAATGTAAAGGCAGTAAGATAGCTACCTAGCATAGAAAAGACAATTGATACTATATGTAGGGAATGTGTGATGGGGAAGCATGTGAGAAATTCTTTCAGGAGTAAGCAAAATTCAGTAGAGAACAAGTTGGATCTGATTCATAAAGACCTATGTGGTCCAACTCAAACAAGATCATACAATGGTGAAAGGTATTTCATTTTGTTTTTTGATGATTATACTAGGATGATGTGGGTTGAGTTCTTGAAAGATAAGGGTATGTGCAAGATCATGGTATGCCAAACAAGGCCCTTAAGTGGCAATAAAAATTCAGAAAATCAGGTTTAGGTAGGTTGACATAAAAAATTGAACAAGTTATAAATCTTATATCAAAAATATGTAAGAAGAGAATTTGTATAAAATTTTATTTGGTTTCTAATAAACTAGGTCTTTTTTGAAAAACAATTATTCTATATGTTGAAAATCTCAAATTTCAATGTAGTAGTATGAAAATTTCAGGAAAAAAATAAGAAGTAGGTGTATGTCTAACCACCTTAAACACAATCAAATGATAATTTTTTTTCACAAGATTATAGATATAAGTAGTAGACTCATGTCTGGATGTGACACATATTTTTCTTGTACAAATTTTCGAGAATACAAAAAATCTCATGTCTATCCATGTTAACTTAGTCTAAACTTTATCAAATTAATTTTTAAAAAAAAATTCTTGTAGAAGGGAAATCATAGAATGTGACGCATGTTTTGGATTTCAAAAATGTTATACAGTTTGAAAGTTATAGCTATTTTTCAATAAGTTTATCAATCAAGATTAGAAAGATAAAAAGTAGTTATATGTTTGACCACGTTAAACAAAATCAAATGATAATATTTTTTTATAAGATTCTAGATAAAATTAGTAGACTTATGTATGGATGTGATGTATATTATTTTCTATTTTTTTCCAAGTAAATAATTAATTATGATTTTTCTGCTACAAATTTTCCTGAATATAAAAACTCTCTTGTCTAGCCACCTTAACTTAGTATAAACTTCATCAAATTGAAAGAATTGTGTATTATTATTGTATTAGGTGAAGCATAGAATGTGATGTATATTTTAGATTTCAAAAATGTTATAGTTTTTGAAAGTTATAATTGTTTTTCAAAGTGTCTATCAATTAGGACTTCTTTTTCACATCGCCACTTTTTGGCATACCATGATCCTACACATACCCATAAGTCAGAAGCATTTGAGAAGTTCAAAATATTCAAAGCTAAGGTTGAGAATGAATCTAGACTAAAGATAAAATGTTTGAGATTCAATAGAGGAGGAGAATTCACCTCTAACAAATTTTATGAGTACTATGAAGAACATGGCATAAAGAGATAGTTAAGTGCACCTAGAACCCCTCAGCAAAATGGAATTAGAGAGAGAAGGAATATGATCATTCTTGATACAGCGTGCACCATTATGATAGAAGGAAAAGTTGCACACACCTATTGGAGAGATGCGGTCAATACAATAGTCTATACCATCAATAGAATTCAATTAAGTCCTGACGCTGACAAAACACCATATGAGCTATGGTTTGGTAATGTTCCCACAATAAAATACTTCAGAATCTTTGGAAGCAAGTGCTACATCAAGAGGGATGAAGTAGTAGGCAAGTTTTATGTAAGAAGTGATGAAGGTATTTTTATTGGTTACTCTACTAAAACTAACTCTTATAGATGTTTCAATTTAAGATTGAAAAAGATCATAGAAAGTGCTCATGTTAAGATTGATGAAAAGTTTATTGAAGAAGAACCTAGACCCTCCACTAGTGAGACAGTCATTGAGGAAATGTTTGACAGTATTGATGTATTATTCAATGACCCTGAGACAAGTGAAGAAAGTACTCCTAAGGCTGATAAGTCATCATCACCTAAAGTTCCAAAGTTTACATCTAGAAATCATTCCAAGAAAGACATCATTGGGGATCAGAGCAGAAAAGTCTTGACAAGATCACAAGCAAAGAACTTAGCTAGTAGTGAAGTGGTGTGTTTACTACCTCAAATTGAACCCTTAAGTGTTGAAGATGTTTGTAATGATTTAGATTGGCATGATGCTATGAAATAAGAACTTGATCAAATTATTAAGAATGACACTTGGGAATTGGTCCCAAGACCCAGTGATAAGAATGTGATAGGAACAAAGTGGATATTCAGAAACAAGATGAATGAAGATGGTATAGTAGTAAGAAATAAAGAAAGATTATTATGTAAAGGATATGCGTAAAGAGAACGCATCAATTATTTAGACACATTTGCACCTGTGAGCATATTAGAAGCTATTAAGTTATTTCTAGCTTATGCTATAGTAAAAAACTTCAAAGTTTATCAGATGGATGTCAAGTCAGCATTCTTGAATGGAGATTTGAAAGAAGAAGTATACATTGAGCAGCCATAAGGATTAACCTTATCAAATAGACCTGATATGGTGATGAAGGGTGCTCCCCTTAATACCACAAACACATAACAGAAACAGAGAAACAACAACAATTTGCAAGAACAACAAATGAGCTTCTTATTATCTCCACAAATGTGGAATTACAAACTTCCAGAATTACAATATGCAAAGCCACATGGGCATTCCCTTACAATATTATGTAGGAAAAAGCCTCGAATCAATACCCAGATCTACTACCCAAAGTTGTCCCAAACTACCTAAGACAACACTACGGGCCTTCCTTATATAGGCAATTTTCCACCACCTAGAAAGGTTCCAAAATTTTAGCCAACAAGGTCGACCAAACTTACACTTATTTTATTTTACAATTTATTACATCAAAGTCAGCTCAAAATAAGTTTTGAAACTGAAACAAAAATTTTGAAGGAAAATCATTTTCTGCCATTTCAAGTGACCCAACTTCCAAAGACCATAAGTCATTGCCAGTTGACCTGATTGACTATTATGACCCCATTTCGAAAAGGCCATGAAGTTCTCTACAGGCTTTATTCGTGCAAGCAACTATTATCAAAATTTTCAACCTCATCCAGGGCCTCTAAAGCCTTCAAAACTTAGTTCAAAGTTTCTGTACCCTATTGCCATACCAAAAATCTTCAATATCTACAAAGCTAGACTTGATCTATCAATGAAACTTTACTGGTAGGCTGATATGACCAAAATGAACCTCTAGGGAAGAATCAGAACATTCTAAGATCGGATGACCAACTTACTAAAAATAGCAAGTTTCCATAAATAGCAGCTCTACATAAGATAGCCCTTATTGAATACAAAAATGGAAATATTTTGGGTGATGCAAGATTGCTCTTACACCCAGGATGCTCCTGCATCATCCACCCAGGGTAATTTGAGAAGTGACCCTATCATGAATCAAGTGTGTAGAGGAAAACCATGATGATTAAGCCCCTCCTTTTTTATCCATGATGAATCTTCAACAAGTCATCCCTTCCATTTGACCTGATATTCTTCATATACCCTATTCCTTGTGCTTCTGCCAAGATGACTATCTAGTATGTCCTCAATCTCCTTGATATCTGAATTGGTTGCTGGAATACTCCATTATACTGTTGTAACCTCATCTTCAACACCTCCTTAATGATACTCTGTCAGATTTGAAATATTAAATACTAGTGAAATATTCATCTTAGTAGGTAATTCGACCTCATATGCATTTCCTAAATCATGTTTTTTTAGCATCTTACATGGCCCAAACTTCTTCATTTTCAGCTTGTTATATGTACCAACAAGAAATTGCTCCTTCCACAAATGACCCATGACTTCATCTCCAACATGAAATTCCTTATGCCTCATTTTGTCATCTTCCTTAGCCTTATACTGTGCATTCATCTTGGTAATATGCTTCCTCACCTCCTCATGGATGTTCTTCAAATGTTTCACAAAATCCTCACCTTCAGCACTACTTATTTCTCCTTTATCCATCTTTCTCAACTCAAATACATTTCTTGGACTACTTCCATATACAATTTGCGGATGATGTGATGAACTAAACTTCAAATCTATCTTCAACTCTTCACTTTTTGCTAGTGTCATTATGTGTGCTACCTTATTTGGAAAACTAGCTCCTAGAATCAAGTCCATCTAATGAGTGATCTTTCTTACTGGTGGTAATCCATCAGGAATAATATCAAATACAATATCCTGAAACTCATTTAGTAATTTTGCAAATTCTACTTCCTCTTTCCCATCCTTTGGAATTAAGGTAAAATAGATATGCTCATGCCACATACCATCTAGAAATTTCCTCTATCAAAAAAAGTTATTCTTGCATTACCACATACCTTTTCTTCTATTTCCTTCAATGGTTTTAGCTTATGTTGCACTCCATCCTTTGTCAGGGAGTAGGTATTCACACGACCATCATGTAAGACACATCTATCAAACTACCAAGGTCTACCCAACAACATATGACATGCATCCATAGGTATGATATCACATAGTACCTCATCATGGTACCAACCAATCTTAAACATTCATTGACCATGACATTGTGGTCATCCTACACCTAGGGAACCCGATATGGATGTGGATGTTTCTGCCTCTTAAACTTCAACTTTGTCACCATCTCTTATGACACCAAATTATCAGTACTCTCACTATCAATAATCACATCACAAAACTTACCCTCACACTTGCACCTGGTGCAAAACAAGCTCCTCCTTTATGCAGGTTCATTCTCACCACTCAGCAGAACTCTTATGTTAATCAACGTTTCTCCTCTTTCAACATCTTCAAAATTTGATGATCTGGCATCTTCATCTACATGTGCAACTTTGGCCTAGCCTTCATTTCTCCTATCTGTCCTTCCTTGGTGTTGAGGACATTCAAATGCCCTATGACCTTCTTCTCCATAGTGAAAACATGTTCCATGGAAGCCTCCTCTTCCGGATCCTTGTCCTCTTCCTCTTCCTCTTTGATCTCTATTATTTTGATCATGGAAATGATTAAAATTATCTCCTCACTGATTTTGACTATTACTGGCCTCATCCTACTTTTTGGATCTTCATTTTGATATTCTTATGACTGTCCACCAGATCTTCCATCATGACCTCTTTCGCTTTCTCTTCTTTCAAAATTCTTGTTCAGCTTTTCCTCTACTTTTAGGGCAACCTGGTATGCCTCATCAATACTGTTCATTTGAATCAGATTCAATTCTTCCTAAATGCTCGGCCTTAATGCATTAAGGTAATGGGCAACTTTCTCCTTGTCAACTTCTACATGGCCCACTCTGGTGAGGATTCGATAGAACTCCTCTGTATACTCTTGAACAAATCATCCCACTTGCTTCAAACTTTGCATTTTCCTTAGTAGGTCAAGCTCATAATCAACAGGGATGAATTGTCACTTTAATCTATCCACCATTCAATCCCATCTTGTGATTTTCTCTTTCCCTCTTTTATTTTGCTCCAATTGAATCTCTTGCCACCAGATCTTTGCATGACCTTTCAGTCTGGCTTTCACAAATTTGACCCTATCAAGATGCTCAATATCTTCATACTCAAAATATTCTTCACATTCATTGATTTAGTCAATCAACTCCTCTAGGCTAAGATTCCCTGAAAATGCAAGAACCTTAATCTTAGGTCTTTTCTCGATCTTGGAAATGGCCCGAAAAAGTCTTTATTCCTCCTAGTTCACAATTTTAACTTCTCCTTCTTGATCTTCTTCTTTAGCTTCATCCTTGCTTTCATCTCTGATATTAAGATTCATTCCTTTGTGAATCTCTTCTTGCAATGCTCACACATGTCTCTAGAGTGCTCTAACCTCAAGTGTCACAACACCAGCTCTTTTTCCATGTTCCCTTTGTGGAGGCATTTTCACACTTCTTGCTAAAAGCCTAACCACGATCCTGGTGCAAACTACCTCATAGTCGGTGATCTGTTTACACAGAAACCCTAACCCATGGTCCTGGTGCAAACTGCCTCAAAGTCAGTGATCTGTTTACACACTCAGGAACTCCTACTATGATACTACTTGATGAGAGGTGATCTGATACCACTTGATGAAGGGTTCTCCCCTTAATACCACAAACACATTAAAAAAATAGAGAAACAACAACAATTTGCAAGAACAACAAATGGGCTTCTTATTATCTCCACAAATGTGGAATTACAAACTTTTAGAATTACAATATGCAAAGCCACATGGGCATTCCCTTACAATATTCTATAGGACAAATCCTCAAATCAATACCTAGATCTACCACCCAGAACTATCCCAAACTATGTAAGACAACACTACGGGCCTTCCTTATATAGGCAATTTTCCACCACTTGGGAAGGTTATAGAATTTTAGCCAACAAGGCCGACCAAACTTAGAATTATTTTATTTTACAATTTATTACATCAAAGTCAGCTCAAAATAACTTTTGAAGGAAAATCATTTTCCACCATTTAAGGTGACCCAACTTCTGAAGACCATAAGTCATCACTAGTTGACCTGATTGACTATTATAACCCCATTCCAGAAAGGCCACCAAGCGCTCTATAGACTTGACTCATGCAAGCGCCTATCACCAAAAGTTTTGACCTCATCCAGGACCTCTAAAGCCATCAAAATTGAGTTCAAAGTTTTTGTACCCTATTGCGAATACAAAAAATCTTCAATATCTACAAAGCTAGACTTGATCTGTTAATTAAACTTTACTGGCAGACTGATATGACCAAAATGAACCTCCAGGGAAGAAATAAAAAACTTTCAAGATCGGATGACCAACTTACTAAAAATAGAAAGTTCCCATAAATAGCAGCTCTACATAAGATAGCCCTTATTGAATACAAAAACATAAATATTTTGGGTGATGCAAGATTTCTCTTACACCCAAGATGCTCCTGCATCATACACCTGGGCTAATTTGAGAAGTGACCCTATCACGACTAAGGTGTGCATAGGAAAACCAAGATGGTTAACCCCCTCCTTTGTCAGCCATGATGAATCTTCAACAGGTCATCCCTCCCATTTGACTAGATATTCTTCATATACCCTATTCCTTGAGCTTCTACCAACATGACTATCCAGTAAGTCTTCAATCTCCTTGATATCTGAACTGGTTGTTGGAATACTCCACTTTGCTACTGGAACCTCATCTTCAACACCTCCTTCATGATACTTTGTCAGATCTAAAACATTAAATACTAGTGAAATATTCAGCTCAGTAGGCAACTTGACCTCATATGCATTTCTTGAATCATGGTTTTTTAGTATCTTACATGGCCCAAACTTCTTCATTTTTAGCTTGTTATATGTACCAACTAGAAATTGCTCCTTTCACAAATGAACCATGACTTCATCTCAAACTTGAAATTCCTTATGCCTCCTTTTCTCATCTGCCTTAGCCTTATACTGCACATTCATCTTGGTAATATGCTTCCTCACCTCCTCATGAATGTTCTTCAAATGCTCTGCAAAATCCTCAGCTTCAGCACTACTTATTTCTCCTTTATCTATCTTTCTCAACTCAGATGCATTTCTTGGACTACTTCCATATACAATTTGTGGATGATGTGATGAGCTAAACTTCAAATCTGTCTTCAAATCTTCACTTTCTACTAGTTTGCCAAATAAGGCAGCACATAGAATGACTTTTGTAATCCATTAGGCACAATATCAGATACAATATCCTAAAACTCATTCAATAATTCTGCTGCTTCTACTTCCTCTTTCCCATCCTTTGGAATTAAGGTAAAACACATGTATGTTCATGATGTATACCATCTAAGAAATTTCCTCTATCAACAAAATTTATTCTTGCATTACCACATACCTTTTCTTTTGTTTCCTCCAATGGTTTTAGCTTATGACGCACTCCATCCTTTGTCAAGGAATAGGTATTTGCATGACCATCGTGTACAACACATCTGTCAAACTATGAAGGTCTACCCAACAACATATGTCATACATCCATAGGTATGATATCACATAGTACCTCATCATGGTATTGTTATATACTAAGTTTGCACCCTTGTTTCAAGCTCTCTTGGTCTTGATAACCTAGTATAACATGGGAATCATCTCCAGGTGTGGGACCTATGCTAACTAAGATGAGACATCCAGATTCTAGGCTGGTTCCTCTTGGATAATCACCCAAATTTTTTTCTTGACATGAAAGTAAAAGTCTTGAAGGCAAAAGGGATAGAAGGAATGCATGAAAGGGAAATGACTGAAAAGCAAACTATCCTACTAGGTGATACACCGAAAATATGGTATGAATTGCAGTATAAAGGATGAAATCAATGCATGAACTTAGGTCTAGGAGATCACAACTCTCTGAATAGGCTTGCATGAATATTTCATAGAAGGGTCCACAATAGAAAGAGGCTATTCAGGGAAAGAGAGAATTTCACAAATAATAGCATAGGGACAAAAAGGATGTCACAAAATACCTCTACAATATCTAATTTATCAATGGGAGATTATAGAATGTAGAAAACCAGAGGGAAAAAAATGCCACAGATAACTTTCTAAGAAAGAGAACTTTCTTCTTCACAAAATGTCAACTCAGAGCTTCAAAAAGCTCCAAAAACATTATATACATCTCCTCTATTGCACACAGGCAGGAGTCAAAATGTAACTAGGGTTACATTGAATGCCATATAATAATCATAAACCCTAATTATGTCAAATCTGAAAGTAAATGCATCTCTAAAATATCTCAACCGATTAGGCTACTATATTATGTGTCCATCTCTGTACTACATCTGCCTACGAACAAGCTGCCTTGATCCATCTACCACCCTACAACTTGGCCTTGCCATGAATGCTTGCAATTGAAGTACAGAAGTCCACAGGTGGTGAATGTTTCTTCGACATGAGAAAATTGACATGTACCCTGAGAAATCATAGGAGATAGTCATTAGATCTTCTAATCATCCTCCTAATTGCAACTGTCCTAAAGAATTCAATACGAGCTACCCATTTTGTCACAATCGACCGCTGGATCAAAACCCTAGCAAAACCCTATAGAGATATTTAAATTTGAATGACAACAACTAATAGGTTTGGGTTTAAAAAATAGCTGTCGATATCACCCTTTCCCAGTAGATCAGGCAGTCTTCAATGATCTTTATAACAGTCAACAAACTCTTGAAAAATCCTTGGCCTCGTCATCAATTCTTAGCCAATGGGAAATGAGCATGTCGGCACTCGTGATAGTTTGGACCCACCTGACCTTTCCTTCCTATAGTCACTCAATGAATGCATGACTAAAAGTAATTTTCCAAGTCGTGAAATACTTCTCCCAACCCTGGTCTAGTCAAGCGACCATGTGAACACTACAGTCGCTAAATCTATGAGTCTTTTAACTAACCCCGATTAAGTCTGGCAAACAAAAGACAATCCTTAGTCATTGATTCATGGAATACCTTACTAATCCTAGGCCCATACTACCACTTGTCACTCTTTCATTCACTCTCGACTGCTTCATCAGCAGACACCTCGGCAACTACTAACATCGGACCCACTTAGTAACTTGATTCACATCAGACGGCAGGTGCATGATCTCATAGCCCCTGAAGATTCTTTCAGATCATGCACCAGCCATAGATCTTTTATTACTGCCACCTCACTTAAAATACTCGAACCCTCTGGAGATCCCATCATCACTCGGCAGCCAATCACATGCAAGCACATCAGCAATACGCAGCACTGGACCCACTGACAAGTCTTTATATCTCGTCCAATCACAAACTAGCATGTCACCCTAACCTAGCATCAGACCCACTTAGCAATTGAAGCACTACATGAAATGAAGATCAACGGTCAGTGTAAGATCTTATGTGTCAGAAAAACTCCATGAGATTATGAGATAACCATTGGATCTTCCTAACTGGGGACCCCGCATACTAAGACCACCAAACATCTAGTGATTATGCGACTGAAGAAAGAATTAGACCATTTGTTTGGTCGCTAACTATTAAGCAGTAATGGCCAAATACTAAGATATTACGTGAATAATGTATTCACCCATTCGCCGAAAGAAATACTTAACCTTGGTTAGGTCTGGAGAATACATGAACATTGCATTCACTAAATCGGGGAAAGGATTGGTGACCCTGGATAACATTGAGCAATTGCCTGACTGAAGGTAATTTTCCAAGTCACGGAGTGAAAAGAGCATATTCCATCCAATCAGTAGATCTCATGAACAAAGGGTATTCGTGTGATCGAGAGAAACAAAAGAATATTCTATGGGGAATAGGAGATCATACGACTGAAGGCTTCTAAAGCACACATGGGAAATAGAGACCCTTAACGGCTGAAAAAGGTAATGAAGAATTATAACAAGCCAAAGGGTTTAAGGGTTTTTGCTTCAAACGGCTACTTTTATGAATTTTGACCTAGGTCTTGATGCTAGAGATAGAACAAAAGACTGCAGAGACCAAGGGAAAGTTGCTAAAGCCATGAAACTTTTTCAGGGTGCTAACAGGGCTTGAAGCATGAGGACAGAACCAGACTAGGCCAAAATTGCATGGAGGGAAATTTGGGGAACATTTTGGTGATTTCTGCTAGATGTCAACCTGCTAGACATTGATCAATGGCCTTGGCATTTACTCATTAGGCATGGAGTCATCTAAAGACAAACTTTCTGATAGAGAGGTAAAGCTGGATCTAAGGAACAAAAAAAACTATGCGTGAGCACTTTTTGAAAAGCAAGAAACTAACCTAGGAAAACTGGAAGAAAGCAGGGGAAAAAATAATTACAAATATTTACAAAGATGGATTAACCTCAAAATAGGGCTTCAAGTGGAAACCATTCACTTATATAGGCAAGGCATCTCCTCCAAGAGTTGATAGTTGAAAAGCATTAGGCCCCTTGCATTCTATAATAATGAATGGTCCACCCCAAAAAGAGTCAAATTTTGTATGTCTACCAGGCTTTGATCTGAACTCATCCCATTTGAGGACTACATCTCCAATTTGAAGCTTCTGGCTCTGGTTCTTTTATCAAAACTTTTCTTTGTCTGTATTTGGTGAAACTCCATATCCTTCATGGATTTATTTATGAGTTCTTCTAACTCCATTAGTTGGGTATACCTGATTTGTAAGGGATCTCCTTCTTCAAACAAGACATATTGAGTAGCCAAGTCTAAAGCTGACAATTTAGTTGAAATGGACAGCTTAGCCTCTCTGCCATACACTAACATGTAAGGAGAATTCCCAATGATCTTCTTTGGAGTAATCCTATCTATCCATAAGGCAGACTTCAACTTAGTATGCCAATCTCTTTGGTTATCCTACAGAGTTTTCTTGATTATCCTAATCAAGTTCTTATTAGTTGATTCTGCCAAACCATTTCCTTGAGGATAGTGTTGGGAGTATTCTTAATTTTTTGAGGTTTTTGTCCAAACGTTGGTTTAGTCCTCTGGTCTATGAAGTTTTCCTAGGTTCAGGTGTCGAAAGTTCTTTAAAAATTTGTTATAGCCCACTTCAAAAATCCTTACCCTAGGTCTTGTCCTTGAAAAATGTTGAATTCATGCAAAAGTCCTCATGATTAGCCCTTATTCTTCTATTTCATTATTACCTTTTTTAAGTCACCTAAGCTGATTAAATCATGCACGTGTTAAATGTTTTGTGTTCATTGAATCAGAAAAGGTCATAGTATGTCTCATATAGTATTCGATGATTTAGCAAACAAGTCAATCTTATGCTAAGCGTCATTTTAGTCGCGTAGTCTCCAAATATCCAGCGGTTATCAGAAAACATCTGGTGATTCAGTGAATGCATTATCTCCAATTCATGTATTCCTTGGTGGTTCTTTGTAAATATTTCAGCGACTTGGCGACAACGGTTATCGCTCATTCTCTGAATCTAGCGGTTAAGGGAAAAATAACCTAGTGACTTGGTGAATACCGTAGATCATTGTCAGGATCGACAATTGTGGTTTAATCTCAGATATTATTGGGTCCTACATGTTTCATTTGGTGAATGAGTGAATGTGTAAAGACTTCTAAGTTTGGTGGCCCTGACAGTTTGGTATGAAGAATTTGGCGGAATGGGTGTTTCAAGTGTTCGCTTGTTCTCGGAATAAATTAGTAAGAAGCTAAATGATTTAGCGATTCAGCGAGTCATGTGGTCACAGGTTCTCTAAAAGGAAAAGGTAAAAGGCATTTAATCATTTGGTGAATGCATGAATAAAAGGATTGGCTAAGTTTTGAGTCTTCGGTCGCTTAATCACGGATTGAAATTCTCAGTGCTTAATATGATCTGGCGATTCAGCAAACCCTTTGTTCGCTGAATCTCATAATCAAATGACCAAGGATCAAATATTTCAGCAAACTGGTGACAGCCATAGATCATCAACAAGATCAATAGTTCATTTAGAATCTCAGAGTAAAGATGATGGTTAAGAAAGATTCAACGATTCAAAGAGTGAAGGCTTCGCCAGTTCTCCAAGTAATTTAGTGGTTAAGTGATCCATTAAGTGAATGTCCAAACCCTTTGTTCACTGAATCTCCAAATAATTTAATAGTTAGTCGTGACATTAAGAGAATGTGAGATGGCTTTGTTCGCTGGTTCACCAAATAATAACTGCAGTCAAGTGCTTGAAGGGTGTCACTGTGTTCGCTAATTCGTGAAAAGTATCATGAGTTAAGGATTGAATTTCGAGAACCCACGAAGGCTTTGGTCACTAGTTCTCTGAATATATGCTAGGGTTAACATTGCATTCAGTGATCATGAGAAGCTTTCAGTCATGGATTCGCTAAATAGGCCCAGTTGGAAAAGGTAATAAAAGAAAAGAAAAGGGACCATTGCCTGCGTGGATAAAGTATAGTATCAAGCTAGAAAGTAAACTAATGAGCCATCCAATTAGTTTCAAAGGAAGATTGCATGATGTAAACAGGTTTAAAGTGTAGGATCTTAATCATTTGCCTCTTTCCCTTGTTTTCAAGTTTTTAAAATCTATCTGTCAACATCTATACATTGGCTAGCTCCATTTTGAAAACTGGTGACATGTGAAATTGAATGCAGGAGAAATTAAGGAGATTTGCAATGATTATGGTAGTTGTACACACTTGATCTATGTTGATAAATAAGTTAAGCTCATTATTTCCTATGTCCAAAATCATTCGAAGAGAATTGTGTCATTCTGAAGCAATTTTTGAGCGCCAAGTGAATCCATTTTGCAGAGATTGAAGATAATTCTGAAGCAAACATGAGTCAGCCTGAGAGAAGCGCAGCATCTTCCAGTAGTGAAGCAAAGGCTAAAAGTGGTGAAGATAAAGGAAAGCCTAATTATTCAGATGAGTTTTTGAAATTGCTACCTAGTTCCAGTCAAAACAAAAGAGCTCCTGATGATGTTTTTGAAGATGTTCTAGGGTTTTGCAGAGATCCTATCACACCAAATACCATAGGTTATACTATCTTCAACTTCTTTTATAAAAATAGAGATAGTCATATCCCTGTATGTAATGGTTGGGCTTTGGGGTTAGGAAAATTAGTAGTGCCTGATGTATTCTTGGATGCGGATTTAATTGTTGCTCTAGCTAGGCGTTACGACCCTATTTCTAAGACTATTAGGAAAGAAGACCAGTCAGCTTTGGTTACTCTTGATAGGGGTTCATTCATGAAGGATTTTAATGTTTATACATCCACTTCTACTGAATTGACTTGAGAAAAGAAAAGGAGAGGTACAACAAGAACATAGGGATAGTGAAGGACCAAATAACGAAGCATATCCCAAAACAGGATAAGTATATAGCTCCCCTCCCTGCTCACATGAATGCCCCTTACCAATTTAAGTCCCTTCAACATTACAGGAAGTAAACTTGTTATGGGTTGTGTAGGGTTTTGGGAATTGATGGGGATGCAGAGTTTTTACCAGCTGATCTTTTGATGATTATCCTGGACATCTAGAATTCTTTGGTTAACACTGACTATGATTACATCCAGTATATCATTGATAGAATGTGTGAGGGTTTGATTTCTGTCAAGGATAGTAAGAGCCCAATTAAGTTCATGCATTATTCTTTACTAATGCACTTAATTTTGTTCTTCAATATTAATAGTTTTGATTCAAACATGCTGAAGCCAAGGTTCAACTTTGAAGGCTAGTATAATCCAGTGCAATTATGGGTGAGGATGTGGAATTCTACTTCTAATGAGGGGAATTTTTGTCTCTTTCAAAATTTCATTGTGTATCCTCTCGTAAGGATGTTAGGTATCAACACTACAAGGATATCCCCAAGGGTCCTCAAGCTCTGATGACCAGTGCAATTTGTGAATAGAAGTATGAGGTGGAGTGTTGTTAGTGGGACCAGTCTTCTCAGCGTTCAAGAAGATTAAAGTTCGGTCTAATATTATGGTTGTTGTTATACAGTTGATATAACTTGCTTGATTTTTAATGTAGCCGTATAGCGACATCTGTTGATTCTCATAAGGAAGGCAGGTGGGTCCATTAACACATATGCGCAGTTGGCAGCTTCTGGTTGGTCGATGTATTAACATGTTGGTAGCTGTTAGTGGGACCTGGTTTATGGATGTGTCAGAGGGTCTTGATCCTGTAAGTGAATCGGTGAACGACATATGATCTTATGGGTTTTGTCACAGGCTTAAGATCTTGTGATGACCATTGATTTCTTCCAGTGTCAGAGGGTTGTCATGGTAGGGAGAAGATTCTTCATCAGACAGTTGGTGTGAAATCTGATAGAATCTTGAATGCCTATGCGAACTTCAGATGGTCATCAATCTTCTTGATGCTGGCCCGGTCAAAGTTTCTTAGTCTTTTAGCAGTTGGGATAAGTTTTTTAGCGGCCAAAAAATTTATGAAGGCTTCACTCATTCACGTGAAATAGTGGTGGTTCTCTAAATGTTTTAGTAGTTCAGCGAATGAGCATTCACAGAATCTCTAAACTTTCTGGCAGATAGATAAAGTGTTTCATGAACTGGTGGTGACCTTTGGTCGCTAGTTCACTAAATGTGGGACCGAGGTTAGAATTTTCTTTCGATCGCCAAGTTGCAGAGTTAAGTGATGGGTTAAGTTTTCTTTTCGCGAATTGGAAATGCATTGTCGCATTGTTGCTAGAGGGTAAACCTAGGGTGGCAGTTGAGTTAAGATCATGAAAGATCATGAAAGGGAGAGATCTAATGGTTGCAATTTAAGGTTGATCTGATTTTAAATTTTGACCCTCGATTTGCTGTTAAAGCCATAAAATGACCGTTGAAGTTCAAATTCAAATTTGCAGAGGGTTTCAAGCGACAGAAGGTACCAAAATTTTTGGTTTTAATGGTTGGTTTCGATTGATTTGGTGGCGCTGGTTGTTGCAGACTGGTCAGAGGATCCCTGTGGTAGGTGACATGATGTTTTTATACCAGGAGAAGTATGGTTTTGTGCTCAAGGTATGTTTTCAGGTGGCCGATTTGACTGGTTCTCATGGCAATTCCTTGTTGGTTTGTACTGTCCTCATGGATTTTGATGATTGTAGATCTGTCTGAGATTAATTTTCTCCAGGTTGCTTATGTTTCTTTCCCTGCAATAAATTCTGATGTAGTTTTTGGTTGGTTGTGTTGTTGAAACCCTAACCCTAGTCACCCGAAGCTTGATGCATCCTTTTTGAGGATTCCAAGGTGACTAGGGGTATAAGAAGTAAAATCTTTTATTTTGAAACGATTTTGATCTTGATTAGTTCCAGGGAGTTGTAGTAGGTAGTATCATATTGTATTAGATTGAATTGAATTTCCTTGTAGTCTTTTGCAGGTTATTGAAGTGGTTTTCTCTCTTCTCTACTTTGAACATGTACATGATTCATTATACTTAATACAATTATTTCAAGCTTTCAAGTCTCTCCTTGGTGTCAATCTTGTGAATTTTAGATTTTCTGATCCATTGCATAGGGTTACCTTTTCATATGTTCTAGTCTTCAGTTCTTGATCTAGGATCAAGTGAAATATACATTGGATAGGACATAGATTCATTTTGATTTGTCTACAAAAGGATATTATAAGTAGTAGATGAGCTGAAATACTTATGTTTATGTCTATGAGTCTTTGGCAATAGTTGGTTCATGTTTCAATGTCTGTATTTGAGATTTTCCCAATGGATAATGGCACTGATCAAGAATTAGTATATTCAGTTGAGTTCAATGCTGGATTGGTCCTTGCTTACTTCTTTCCATCTCTAGATATCAACACTTTTCAAGTTTTAATTATATTTGGTTGATAGTAGTAATACCCTATAGTAATGGAGAGTCAATGAATGTGAGGTTAGCATTTAGCACTTTCTTACTATTCAATCTATTGTTTAGATCCAGTCTTTGGTGTGTGAAGTATAGTTTTCACTGGGCTAGGTGCACCCACCTTGGTTTTGCAGAGCCAGAAGTGAAGAGGGTAGTCTTGTCCCTATAGTTGGTCCAGTTTCCCTAAGATCCTTATACATTTTGGAACTAACCAATCCTAAAATCAACCTGAGGGTATACTAGCAGCCTAAGAGCATAAGTGTCCATTTTGAACACCAACAGGGTCCACAATAGAAAGAGGCTATTCAGGGAAAGAGATAATTTCACAAACAATAGCATTCCTAAGAATTTAGACACAATCTATAACCTAAAAACAAACATTCACCTCTGTCATTGGTTATAGGAATAAGACAGACTATCAGGGGGTGGAAGTATACCCACAAGAGCATTCAAATCAGATCATCCATAGGAATACACATGAATTGCAAAAAGAAAGAGGGATCAGGAACCCTAAGATATCAGTGGAAACATACATATACTTCAATTCAATAAGAGAGAATTCAGACAAGGAAGCATTGGGACAGAAAGGATGTCACAAAATACCTTTTCAATATCTAAATTATCAATGGGAGATTATAGAATGTAGAAAACCAGAGGGCAAAAAAATGCCATAGATAACTTTCTAAGAAAGAGAACATTCTTCTTTACAAAACATCAACTCTGAGCTTCAAAAAGCTCCAAAAACATTATATACATCTCCTCTATTGCACACAAGCAGGAGTCAAAACCTAACTAGGGTTACATTGAATGCTATATTATAATCAGAAACCCTAATTATGTCAAATCTGAGTAAATGCATCTCTGAAATATCTCAACTGATTAGACTACTGTATTGCATGTCCATCTTTGTATTGCACCTGCCTGCGGACAAGCCACCTTGATCCATCTACCACCCAGAAACTCAGCCTTGCCATGAATCCTTGTAATCAAAGTACAGAAGTCCATAGGTGGCACCACCTTTTAATGTTTCTTCGGCGTGAGAAAATTGACATGTACCCTGAGAAATCACAGGAGATGGTCATTAGATCTTCTAATCATCCTCCCAACTTCAACTATCATGAAGAATTCAATTTGAGCTACCCATTTTGTCATAATTGACCACTGGATCAAAACCCTAGTAAAACCCTACAGAGATATTTAAATTTGAATGACAACGGCTAATAGGTTTGGGTTTAAAACACAGCCGTCGATATCACCCTTTCCTGATAGATCGGGCGGTCTTCAATGATCTTTATAACAATCAGCAAACTTTTGAAAAGTCCTCACCCTCATCATCAATTCTTAGCCAATGGGAAATGAGCATGTCAGTACTCGTGATAGTTTGGACCCACCTGACCTTTCCTTCCTTTAGTCACTCAGTGAATGCGCAACTAAAAGCACTTTTCCAAGTCATGAAATACTTCTCCCAACCTTGGTCTAGTCAAGTGACTATGCGAACACTGCAGTCACTGAATCTCTGAGTCTTTTAACTAACCCCGGTTAAGTCTAGTGAACAAAAGACAAGCCTTAGTCACTGATTCACGGAATACCTTACTAATCTTGGGCCCATACTACCACCTGTCATTCTTTCATCCGCTCTTGACTGCTTCATCAGTAGACACCTTGGCAACCACTAACATCGGACCCACTTAGCAACTTGATTCACATCGGATGGTGGGCGCATGATCTCATAGCCCCCGAAGATTCTTTCAGATCATGCGCGAGCCGTAGATCTTTTATTACTACCACCTCACTTAAAATACTCAGACCCACTAGAGATCTCATCATCACTCGACAGCCAATCACATGCAAGCACATCAGCAATACGTAGCACTAGACCCACTGACAAGTCTTTATATCTTGGCCAATCACAAACTAGCATGTCACCCTGACCTGGCATCGGACCCACTTAGCAATCAAAGCACTGCATGAAATGAGGATCAACGGTCAGTGTAAGATCTCATGTGTCAGAAAAACTCCATGAGATTATGAGACAACCGTTGGATCTTCCTAACTGGGACCCCCACATACTGAGACCACCAAACATCTGGTGATTATGCGACTGAAGAAAGAATTAGACCATTCGCTACATCACTAACTGTTAAGCAGTAACTACCAAATACTGAGATATTACGTGAACAACGTATTCACCCATTCACCGAAAGAAATACTTAACCTTGGTTAGGTCTGGAGAATACGTGAACACTGCATTCACTAAATCGGGGAAAGGATTGGTGACCCCGGATAACATTGAGCGATCGCCCAGCAAAAGGTAATTCACCAAGTTGCAGAGTGAAAAGAGCATATTCCATCCAATCAGGAGATCTCATGAACAAAGGGTATTCACGTGATCAGGAGAAACAAAAGAATATTCTACGAGGAATAGGAGATCACATGACTAAAGGCTTCTAAAGTGCACATGGGAAATAGAGACCCTTAATGGCCAAAAAAGGTAATGACGAATTATAACAAGCCAAAGGGTTTAAGGTATTTTTCTTCAAATGGCTAGTTTTATGAATTTTGACCTAGGTCTTGATGCCAGAGATAGAACAAAATAGTGCAGAGACCAACGAAAAGTTGCTAAAGCCATGAAACTTTTTGAAGGTGCTAATAGGGCTTGAAGCATGAGGATAGAACTAGACTAGGCCAAAATTGCATGGAGGGAAATTTGGGCAACAGGTACCCGCCAATCTTAAACTTTACTAGGCACTGTTCACTAACCATGACCTTGTGGTCATCCTACACCTAGGCAACTCGATATGGATGTGAATGTTTCTACCTCTTGAGCTTCAACTTTGTCAACATCTCTTCTGATACCAGATTATCAATACTGCCACTATCAATAATCACATCACAACACATATGCTCACACTTGCACCTGGTATGAAACAAGCTCCTCCTTTGTGCAGGTTCATTCTCACCACTCAGCAGGACTCTTCTGTTAATCAATGTTTCTCCTCTTTCAGCATCTTTAGAATTTGATGATCTAGCATCTTCATCTACATGTGCAACTCTAGCCTGGCCTTCATTTCTCCTATTTTTCCTTCCTTGGCGTTGAGGATATTCAAATGCCCTATGACCTTCTTCTCCTTAGTGAAAACATGTTCCACGGAAGCCTCCTCTTCTAGATCCTTGTCCTCTTTCGATTCCTCTTTGATCTCTATTATTCTATTCATGGAAATGATTGAAATTATCTCCTCTCTGATTCTGACTATTACTGGCGTCATCCTACTTTTTCAGATATTCATTTCGATCTTCATATGACCATCCACCAGATCTTCCATCATGACCTCTTCCGCTTTGTCTTCTCTCAAACTTCTTGTTCATCTTTTCCTCTACTTTTAGGGCAAACTGGTATGCCTCTTGAATATTGTTCATTTGAACCAGATTCAATTCTTCCTGAATGCTCATCCTTAACCCATTAAGGTAATGGGAAACTTTCTCCTTGTAATCTTGTGCATGGCCTATTCTGATGAGGATTTGATAGAACTCCTTTGTATACTCCTAAACAGATTGTCTCTTTTTCTTCAAAATTTTCATTTTCCTTAGTAGGTCAAGCTCATAATCAATAGGGATGAACTGTCGCTTCAATTTATCCACCATTTGATCTCATCTTGTGATTTTATCTTTCCATCTTCTATTTCACTCCAATTGAATCTCTTACCACTAGATCTTCGCATGACCTTTTAGTCTGGCCTTCATGAATTTGACCCTATCAAGATCCTCAATATCTTCATACTCAAAATACTCTTCACATTCATTGATCCAGTCGATCAACTCCTCTAGGTTTAGATTCCCTAAAAATGAAGGAACCTTAATCTTAGGTCTTTTCTCGATCTTGGAAATGGCCCAAAAAAGTCTTTCTTCCTCCTAGTTCACAATTTTGATGACTTCTTGATCTTCTTCTTCAGCTTCATCCTTGCTTTCATCTCTGACATTAAGATTCATTCCTCTGTGAATCTCTTCTTACAATGCTCACACTTGTCTCTAGAGCCCTCTAATCTCAGGTGTTACAACACCAGCTCTTCCACCACATTCCCTTCATGGAGGCATTTTTGTTCTTCTTGTTGAAAGCCTAACCATGGTCCTGGTGCAAACTGCTTCACAGTTAGTGATCTGTTTACATAGAAACCCTAACCCACGGTCCTGGTGCAAACTGTCTCATAGTTGATGATCTATTTACACATTTAGGAACTCCTGCTCTGATACCACTTGATGAGAGGTTCTCTGATACCACTTGATGAAGGGTGCTCCCCTTAATACCACAAACACATAACAAAAATAGAGAAACAACAACAATTTGCAAGAACAACAAATGGGCTTCTTATTATCTCCACAAATGTGGAATTACAAACTTTTAGAATTAAAATATGGAAAGCCACATGGGCATTCCCTTACAATATTCTATAGGACAAAGCCTTGAATCAATACCTAGATCTACTACCCATAACTATCCTAAACTGCCTAAGACAACACTATAGGCCTTCCTTATATAGGCAATTTTCCACTACTTGGGAAGGTTCCAGAAATTTAGCCAACAAGGCCGACCAAACTTAGAATTATTTTATTTTAAGATTTATTACATCAAAGTTGGCTCAAAATAACTTTTGAAACCCAAACAAAAATTTTGAAGGAAAATCATTTTCTGCCATTTCAGGTGACCCAACTTTTGAAGACCATAATTCATCGCCAGTTGACCTGATTGACTATTATGACCACATTCTGGAAAGGCCACGAAGCTCTCTATAGGCTTGAATCATGCAATCTCTTGGCACCCATATTTTTTACCTCATCCTGGGCCTCTAAAGCCTTCAAAACTGAGTTCAAAGTTTCTGTACCCTGTTGCCAATACTGAAAATCTTCAATATCTACAAAGCTAGTCTTGAGCTGTCAATGAAACTTTATTGGTAGGCTGATATGACCAAAATCAATCTCCAGGGAAGAAATCAGAACATTTCAAGATTGGATGACCAACTTACTAAAAATAGAAATTTTCCATAAATAGAAGCTCTACATAAGATAGCCATTATTGAATACAAAAATAGAAATATTTTGGGTGATGAAAGATTTCTCTTACAACCAGGATGCTCCTGCATCATATGGTATGTAGATTGAAAAGGGCCCTCTATGAACTTAAGCAAGCCCCTAGAGCATGGTATGAGAGACTAGATGGATGTCTAACAAAGATTGGATTCAAGAAAGGAGTAGCGGATTGTAATCTATTCATTAGAGAGACATCTGAATGTCTACTACTTGTAGCTATATTTTTTGATAAAATTATCTTTGGAGGTAATGACAAACTAAGTGCAAAATTTTCCAAAGAAATGTAGAATGAGTTTGAGATGAGTATGATTGGTCCTATCAAATAGTTTTTGGAACTAAATGTGCAACAGATAATAATGTATTTTCATTAATCAATCCAATTATGTGAAAGAGATACTGAAAAAATTTAAGATGGATGATTGCAAACCAGTAGGAACCCCTATGATCACTGGATGCAAGCTCACAAAAGAAGATGACTCACCAGCAATATATATAACATTGTATAAATCTATGATTGGTAAACTTATACATCTTACTCAGACTAGACCTGATATTTCCAATGCAGTTGGCATAGTTTGAAGATTTGCAGCAGAACCTAAGCAAAGTCGCATAATGATAGTAAAGAGAATATTCAGATACTTGCAAGGCACTATAGATTATGGTCTATGGTATCCTAATTCAGAAAATATTGAGCTTCATGTGTACATTGATGCAGATTGGGAAAGATGTGTTGATGACAGAAAGAGTACATTAGGTGGAGCAGTGTTTCTTGGCGATAGACTTGTCACTTGGACAATGAAGAAACAAAATTGTATTTCTTAGTTAATAGAAGAAGCATAATTTGTTGCAACAACATTAAATTGTTCTATAATTGTTTGGATCAAGCAGATGATAAAATATTTTGGAATTCAGATTGATTATCCTATTGTTATTCATTGTGATAACACTAGAACCTTCAATATGTCAAAGAACCCTGTGATGCATGCAAAGACAAAGCACATTGAGATCAAGTATCACTTCCTAAGAGAGAAAGTGGCAAAGAAAGAAGTCAAGTTAGACTATGTGAGTACTAAAGATCAGTTGGCAAATATATTCACAAAGCCCTTGCCTAAGGATACTTTTGAGTATCTCAAGAAAAAGTTGGGAGTAATTCCCTTCCCTGATTCTTCTTAGAAGAAAGTAGGAAAGGCATCAATCCTCAAGAACTGATGGAAGGTTGACTACTCTACCTTTGGAGTAGTACTAGTGCTTAAAATGTATGGCACCCTTTTCCATTGATGTCAAAGGGGGATTAATATACAGAGTCATGAAAAATAGAAGTAAAAAGGAGTAATATACTAAGCGGGAGCAATATTTAGTTCTGACAATAGTATAGTTGAGGAAATGGAGTTCATATTAGAAAATATTGCAGCAGATGGAGGATTCATCTTTGGAAGAGTTTTGATGAGGAAATGGAGAATGTTATAAAATAAATTTTCATTTGGGTTGGTGGTAGTTTTTCATTCCACATGTTTCCATCAATTGCAAAGGGGGAGATTGTTGGAGATCTGCCAGTTGGCCAATACTGACTGTATGTTTGTCATTGATGAAAACACATGGAAAGTAGCATGTGTGGAAGCCTTATGTAGTAAGCTTTTAGTATATATAGCATGGACATGATATTAGCATGATATCATGGGCGCAAAGGATAACTATTAGTATAGACAGTTATATAGCGATTTGTGTCAGCAGTGTTCCTCAAAGAGTAACAGGCAGTGTTCTATGCATGGTTGTTTGTACAGTTGTCATGGAGCCTTGCGCGCTTGGATATATGTTGAAGACATGTTAGTGATGTTTCAGTCATGGATGCACAGTCTGATATTTAGTAGAAGTGAAATTATGCAGTCGCTATTCACCAGTAGCAGTTTCCTGTGTTTATTCAGAAGAGCCAATAGAGATTTTATTTGTTCTTGAGTTGCACCTATCTTTAGGGTATGCACCCTTGGATTTAAGCTTAGAGAAGAGTTATTGATTTTCAGTTAAGAACACATCAGTTAATTCATCTTACAGAGAAAGATCCAGTTGTTTTGGTAGAGCCAACAGTGTGTAGCATGCGTCTCCAATTATCTTATTGTTCAAGTCCTAGAATGTGTTGCGTGCATAGTAGAGCCAATATAATGTTTATTGGAGTTTGTTATGGTTTCTCTAATATGATTTCAAGGTGGTTCTAATAGGCCAACTTGATTATATCATTTGGAGGAAAGATATTTATAGGTAGTCATTTGTGATTTCTTGAGTGTGGTTCATGGTTGATTAAGAATAGAAAAGCAGAGTGTGCGAAGTGTTGAGCCATCAGACGAAGGTCTATGTGACCAAGTAAAGTATTTGTGCTATACATTGGAACTGATCCAGACAGTAGGTCAAAGTGCAATTCACCAAGATCTAGATATAGTGTGTATCTGTTATTCAAAAGGTTGTAGCCTTTGCCCCTTTGAGTAGCGAGCTCTCGGATAGTGAGTCCTCTCCCCTAACAGGGACAATTGTAAAAGACTCCTAACAGGGTCTGACCCTTGACCAAGTCTACTATACTAAATATATTGTAAAGCAACTCCTAACAGGGTTAAGGATCTTCTAACAAGGATCATAATACACTAGTGCAAAATATTAGTGGGTGTCAATTCCCACTAGGGTTTTTACCTATTTGGGTTCCCCCATAACAAAAATATTGGTGTTGTGTTCATGTGTTCTTTCATTGTGTTTATGCTTTATGTTTGAGTATACTTAATTGGATAAATAATTAAAACTTGTAGATAACTGATTTGCAACCCCCCCCCCCCCCCCCCCTCCTCAATTATCTCTTGGGACTATTCCTAACATTCTTGTTTTGATCTTGAGTTCTTATATGTTAACTTAGAACATAAGTTTAATGTATGGTTTACAAAGTAGATTGTGAGATTGTTATTTAGTTCCTTTCAAGGAAGGGGTAATGCTTAGGGATGATCTCATAGATTTCATAGTTATTTTAAGAATTTGATGTCCAGGTGTGAGAGTGAGGGGAATAATTTTTAAAGCATTTATACTTGGTTCTGGGTGTGTCTGAGTTAAATTTCCCTATAAATGTATGATTCATTTGGCTCTGTGCTATAGAATAAGACACTGGTATGTTCTTAGGAGGCAGTTCTTCATCATCAATCAAATTATAAATGATAAAATCTTACAATTAATGTTTCAAAGATATTAATGCTTAATATTTGTGTTGGACAAATATAAATAAGTTTTACTGATTCCTTTAAGAAGTGAATCCTAAGGTATGTACCCACCTAAGCATTAAGGCTCAAAGTTTAGGAGGACTAATCTCTTAGTCCTTGTTAATTGGTACTTTTTCTTGTCATATTTGAAATGGGTTTAAAGAGTCAGGGACATTAAGTTGTCATACAAAGCAAAAATCTGCATGAAGAAAAAGAGGAACCGAAAAATACCAACATATCTATTTTAAAAAATATAAGGACTATGATGATATTAGAAAATGCACATCAGATCTATTTACCTTACTTTTGTAGAAACCTTGAGGAGGATTCAAATCTATATTTCACAATGATGAATAAGTTCTCCCATGTAATTGAATCTTGTAGAAGAGTAGGATGTCTCAATAAAATACAATAGATCCACCTCACCAAAGTCAATAGATCAATTTATGTAGATATGCTCATGTAGTCAAATTGTATATTCAAGAATGAATAATGAGGAAGCCCTTTTGTCATTTCCAACTCCGCTCTCATCAAGGGGTGACCCCACAATAGCAGGTTACACTTTTTTAGACATGCTGATTTTTGTTGAAATAACAAATTTTTAATAAAATATGATGACTTAATCCTTGAGAGGTCCCATTTGAAGTAATTAATTATAAATGGTTAGCTCAAAGCCTCTTAGATTAAAAAAATATTGATATAACATCTATAGTCCTCATTCATACCTAGAATGGAGTCTCCTTCACACCGATTATTAAAATACTGACAAAAAATCACTTCGAATATATCTTTTGGTAGATTAAATGAATCCATTTGACAAACCTATCTAGGTAGTAAGGTACCACTAAGAAAATTTTTTCCAATGATTATAATGTTAATATATATTAAATTTATTATGACTTTATATTTTTAGTTTTAGTAAATATAGATATTTCACCGTATGTCTACCTCTATGTTTGATGCTTATGAAAAATAGTAAATGAGAGAAAAATAATTCTAAAAAAATTCTATGCCCTAAGTATTGAATTTATCTTCTATCAAAAAAATAAAAATTAAATTGGACAAATACATGACAAGTTATAAGCTATGTGGTCAAGGTATGTCAAAATTACGGTTTAGTTAACTTAAAACCTTAAAAAAATATGCAATAATCATGATAATATTGTCAAACCAATTTCATGCCCTTTGTATGGATGTTAAAAAACTAAATTTTAAAGAAGCACATTGATATCTATTTTATAAAAAATTATGCTCTACGATAACAATGAAACTCTTTGAAAATGACATTTTCAACAACATACTAGTTTTCATGAGAGAAAGAAAAAACCATTCAAATAAACTTATATATATATACATATATATACATACATACATATATATATATATATATATATATATATATATATATATATATATATATATATATATATATATATACATACATACATACATACATACATACATACATACATACATACATACATACATACATAGATATATGTATGTATGTATGTATGCATGCATGCATGCATGCATGTATGTATATATATATATATATATATATATATATATATATATATATATATATATATATATATATATATATATATATATATATATATATATATATATATATATTGTGTGTGTGTGTGTGACTCTAATTTACTTCATCTTCTGATTTCAAATAGTTTAAGGATGATATGCATCGGAATCTCAAATTTTTTTGCAAAATGTAGAGTTCAATGTCCGTTCAGGCGAAAAAGTGTAACCCACTATTGTGGGTTCACCCCAAGGAAGGAAGCTAAATCTTGGAGGGTGGATTGAATAACATGAAAGAAGGAGGAAAAGGCTACCAATTAACCCCCTCTAATATTATTGAAAGATTCTATAATGCAAGAGATCTCCTATGTTTGAAGTCTTGAAGTTTTGCAAAAGGATCTCCTTGAATTCTCAAAAAATGCTTATGAATGCTTGTAAAATTCTCTTGAATGAAATATGAAGGCTTGTATGAGTATGTGATTGAATGTAAGTTATTTTTTATGTATCAAATAAAGAGGTAAGGCCTCTATTTATACTCATTTCATCTCTGAAATAGAAAAGGGCCTTAGTAGAAGGCGGGAAGCACTTTGAAATTTTGAAAGGTCCCAGGATCACGAAGAGGGTGACCTGGAACATCATGGCCAAAATTCAACCTAAACCTGAGGGTCACGACCAAAATTTTTCCTAGTTCTAAAGGGAAAGGTCTTCCATAATTATCTCAAGCTTTTAAAAACTAGGAAAAAGGAGGGAAATGGACAAAAGAGGGCCTAAAATGGCACATAAGAATATGCACATTCATGGATCTACACGAGGCATTTCAATTGAGTCTAAATAATCCACTAAGGAGGGATAAACATGTCCTAACATGTGTGCTTCCATTTTATGATGATACAATATTATTTCTTGAAAGATGATACATGAGTGAAAAAGAAGTCAAATTGGAATATGTTCCTACTAAAGAGTAGATTGCATATATCTTCACGAAGCCCTTTCCAAAATATACCTTCAACTATCCTTGAGGTAAGCTTGGGGTGATAGACTCTCCTGATCAGAGATAAAGATACATGAATTTGCATAGGTCCAATACTTTCATAGAGATTATCACCAATCTAGATTTATGTTTTGGTGACTACTACTCAAGGGGAGTAGTTAATATTGAGGAGTACAATCAGTCTTGTGAGGTATGTTGTTCTAATTTTGGGAGAGATGTTAAGTTACTTTGACATATATGACTTAGTGAGTATATGTAGCTTTGTCATTGATGTCAAAGCGTGAAAGATAGATATGTGAAAAATATTGTGGATCTCACAAAGAGAGGAGAGATATATTGTGGATATTGTTTGTAGTAGTGTTAATATGATTTATTTGTGTATTGATTTGTTTCTTCACATCGTATATTTCTGTAAATTCCAAAGGGGGATATTGTTGGATATTTATGAGATATATTAGATATATGTACGAACATGATGTTTTGTCATTGATGTCAACATATTTCTTTATTTCTAATAGTGTTCTTGGTTTATTTAGTGAAGAGTTTAGATTGGTATGGCTTGTTTATTATAGATCGGATGTTGCAAAGTAACCGATGGTTTAAAATATGTCTATGGTTGATATATGTCAACTTACAGATGTTTGCATTATGATTTGAATGAGTTTTAGGTAATATATTTAAAGAGACTAGTTTTTCTAGTTGTTTAGAAAGTGACAACATTGTACTTTTTGGATTGGCGAGGGCTGGTTATTGAACATTTTTTGTTTCTAAACTGGTGATGAGTTTAGAACAATGATGTGTTTCCTCATCTAGAATGGTTTGTTATTTTGATGCTAGAAATCTATTTTTATTGAGTGACAAATGTTTGTATCTGGTGTTCTTGATGAACAGTGCAATGATAGTTATGAATTTTGAGTCAGAGATGTTTATGTTATTGATGTGGGAGTTTACATTTCTTTTTTATGTTTCTAGATCATGTCATGTTTGTGTTACTTGATCAGGTCGGGTTATGTGATCAGATTTGGTGATTTTCCTATAGCATGTTGATATTCTTATTTGTTCTTGTTTCTCTTGGTAGTGTTTAGTGTTGTGAAGGAATGTGGCATGATTTATCGATTTGAATCATGTTTGAGGATGAAGAATTCGATTCTAGCTGCATCTTTGTTGACATGTCTTCGATCACATTAATGTTTGTATTGTATTCAATATAATATCTTGTAATTAGGTCCTAGACCTACCTTATGAGAATAAGTAGATCAAATGTATTTAGAGATGTGATGTATTGAAAAGCATGAGATATGTATGTGATTAGATGAATGCATGTGTGAAGAGGTATGAGTGAAATCTATAATTTAGATAGATATTTGTTATACCTCATCAGAGTTGTATTGGCATGCCAGAGATGATATCAGTCAGCTCATAAATCAGTGGATTATTGTCAATAATGGGTTGTAGTCCATATCGATTTTATCCCTTGTTGTAATCTCAAGGTTGTTTCATTTAGGGTTATTTCTCTCTGTTGTATTTGAGCACTGAGCTCTATAATATAATCCTGAATGTAGGTGCATTCCCTTTTGTACCTATAACATGGTTATCACACTAGTATAACATCTTATAGGTTTTATCCCCACCCTATTTTTTTCCTTAACTGGGTCTCCACACAAAATTTATGGTGTTATGTGCTCATATGCTTTGTGGTTTAGTGCTCTAATGTTTCATATTCATATCTAAATTTCATGGTCAAGTGTTGGATGATGTTTTAAAATTATTAGACTCAATTGATTCAACATCCCTTCCCCCCTCTATCTCCCGCCACCCTCCTTGACCTCTCAATTATGTGTGTTTCCTTATTTCTAACAAGATCTAACATTTGTTCAAAAGAGTTAAGGTAACCTATTTTATTTGTATTATATCATACCATTTAGATCATCAATAGTCTCTTTCTAATTAATATTCTCATTCAACAAGAATCAAATATGATTGAATTTGCATCATCAACATATGCGATTATTCAAATCATTATTGCACATCTACCTATTATCGTGATAATTATCCTATACCTGTCTTCACAATACCAATGTTTAACTAAATGAGAATAGCTCTTGTCTTGCAAACTCCTAAGTTTTATTTATTAGGATCACCATTTTGTACATATAAGTTATCTTTATCAAAGTAAAGAGTTTCAAAATAAATTATTATGAAGATCATCACAACAAATAAAGTTTAAGTCTATACATATAAATGTGAACTAAAGTGATAGATAGAAAAATAATTTAAATCCACTGAATTAAACATCATCTCTATTAACATATCCTAAATATAAAATGCTAAAATGCATTGACCCTCATCATTTGAAGTTAAAAAGATAAGACTATATAAAACTACAAACTATTAGTAAGTGTACATTAAGTTAAAAGTTACAATAAAATCATGAAATAGACAAACTCAAAAAGTTAATAACAATTAGCATGTGTATTATCTGTTAAATAAATTTAAACTTCGAATTTTAAGTATTGTCCTATGTTAGTGGGCCAGTGAATTGTTTTTGTCTGTTTTCTCTAAAATCCATTAATGTAATTTGAAAATTAACTATTCATATTACTTCGAAACCATTACTCAATCTCATAATATTGTCGACCTGCTACTTTTTGGCCAACATACCGTTTTAAGTAGTTAAAACTCTAATGAGCACATCTTAGAGGATTTAAATCATTGATTAATTTGGCCTTTAGGGTCCGTACAAATGAAGACTATTCATGGAGGAGCGAATTGACAGGTCACTTATGGATTGAAATGATGATAGTGATGCGATGGAGATCCATTATCTAAGTGGTGGTGCACTAGTCTCTTTGTTTTACCCTTAACTTTTTCCAAAAAGACATAAGATACTATTAATGCTATTTTAATACAAATCTTATCCCCATCCTCTAAAACCCATGCAGATTGAATATCATGAAAACCTCTAATTTAGCCTAAAAAATTAGCATACAAAATGGATAAACGTACATCGTTTGAGCATAAAGAAATGTAAACAAGCATTAAACTGACTCAAACCTTAGATGCAGACTCCTTTAGCTATGTTTCCCTGTCATTGGAAGTGATGATTCCCTAGAGATATTAAGAATAAGAATACTCAATAATGTATATGTCATTACAAGAGCAGAGACTGAGATGACAAGTGGTACGAGTAGAATCACTGTTACGTTGTCATATTATATATTGCTTATAATCATGACCACCATTATCTTGCATTGCTGGAGAAAGGGAGAGAAGAATTCTTTACAATAAAAAGAATAAACTATATCTTCATCTACAATCTTGGGAATAGTACTGTTTGTGATTATTTTACTGATAATAAGAGAAGCAACAGGTCATCAATATTAAAATCACGAGGTAAAACATTTGAATAATGAAGATTATAATATAATCCATTCCAAAAAGGATGCGACATATGTGCTAGAGGAGAGCCATTGAGTTCCTTATAGGAAAAGACATTGAAGCGCTTGGAATTGGGGAAGGATCTGACGACGCCCACTAGAACCCACATATTAAAAGGAAGTATTTATTCCTTGTAATAAGATAAACTATTCTGAATTACTATCAACAAATTGGAATAGATTAAATCCTTGGTTCTAATGTCTGATTAGACTAAGCACAACCCCTGGAATTCATCTATATATACGACAAGTAGTGTTGCTATATGTCATATGTTTTTGGAATATTTTTGCACAAGCCATTAGGGTTGAGAAGTTTGTCTGGCATCTCTTTTCATCTTATGTTGGAATAGTTGTGAAATGTCTATATGATGTGAGGGTCGTTTAAAGATGTGATTTTCCCCCTTTATTCCTGATATGGCTAATGATTCCTCTACCCTTGTGAAGTTTTCTCTAGGTCCATTAATTTCTCATCATGTGCACTTGTTTTTCATTATGTCTGAGTATCTCTCTATAACTATCTCTACTTCTTTCCAATCATTGGTGTAATTTTTTTTTCCATTTTATCTTGCAAGTCATGGTGTTCTTGCCATTTTAAAATTCTGAAAATTGTACTGCATTTTCTGTCTTAAGTATCTTGGCTTTTTCGTTTCATTTATTGCGATGGGAACCAACGAAAAAGTACAGAGTAAGGGTTTCCTGGATAATATACATAACAGGAGCTCTTGCGCTATTTGCCAGTGCATTCTAAAAGGGTGCAATAGTGGTTTACAGTCAGTGAGTTCCTGGAGCAGTTCTACTGCTGAGATCAGGGAGGTATAAGTTGTGTTCATTTGAATCTTCTTTATCTGATCTAATGATTGTCTCGCTAGTGAAACTTTTTATTAGACTTGTTAGAGATCTTGTGTACTATAATAGACTAATTATTTCCATGCCTGCATCCATATTGGGATTAGCTGTTAGAATTTTCAATTCTTCAACGTTCTATCATTCTTAATGTAGGGATCATTTTCAGTACATACTCTTAGCTAAGCTAAATCTCCTCCTTGCTAGTAAAAGATTGCATTATATAACATTATACTTGGCAATCCTTCAATGTTCTATCATTCTTAATGTACGGATCATTTTGCAGGGATTCTTTTGTAGCATAGACTCTTAGCTAAACCAAATCATATCTGGCCACTAAAAGATTGCATTACGAATCATTATACTTGCCAATACTTCAAAGACCTATCTTGTAGGGATCATTTTGCACTGTACACACTCTTACGAAGCCAAACATTTAATTGATAATTGTTTACATTACCAAACTTGTATATGAATCATGTCTGTCCATTTTGATGCCTACACACCCACCAGGAGCAATAGCCGGTTGCGTGAGAGAGTCACCAAATTAATAATTTTCTTAGCATTTTAGAATTGCATGATGTCATGCTCATAATGTAGTTATCGATACAACCTAATGATTGACATTAACTCGGTTATTGTAGTTAATGAATACAACTTAGATTGAGATGAAGTTGGTTATTGTTAGTAATGCAGTAAATGAACATTATCAGCGTGACATCGATAGGTTTCTATGGTGGGATATCCTATGCTAGATTTCTTAACACCTTCTTCAAAATCAATCTGCATATCTTATTTAATATGTTTTCATTTTGAATTCCAGGAACAAAGATAATAGGTATATTACATAAGATCTCATATAGTTCCTTAACAGTTGTCCATTTTTAATGGATCTTATCTTAGCTATTGATTTCTTTGCAGTCTCAGCCTAGGGTTTATTCAACATCAGATGGTCGTTTAGGAGGAAATCGACTGTTCCGTAGTAAAGAGCAACAAGCTGGAAGTACTTCCAATGGTGTGAAAGGTAGTCTAAGCGTTTCATTATTTTGTTTTCCTCTAGTTTATGAATTTACCATCATACATATTTTATTGCTTTCATGGCTTAGATTTTATCCTCAGATCTTATTGCTAGACAACGTAGAAAGTTATATTACACTTCGGCCCTTTGCCTGATCTCATGCGCTGTGCTCAGAAGAGTATAGCGCCACTTAAAGTGCTATTACAAAATGTCATGTTATTTGCTGTGAATGAACGGTTTACAGTCTATATTCGCAGAAACGTATTTGGGGAAATTGTGAAGCAGATTTTTTTGGTTATTTTATTATTTTACAGTAATAATTTTATCGGTTTTGCGCTATCAGTTCTTCTATGGAAGATTTTATATCATAATGGGTTCGTTTTTACTATTGCATAAGGGATTCAAAATTTATGTTGACATATATTTGACTCAGAGTTAATAACTGAGCCTATGATTTTATGTCATCCAGACCTCGTTTCTTATATCACATTAAAAATATTTTGACTTAATCTAACAATAAAATTAAGAACATATCATCACATTCACAAAATAAATTTTCACTGCAACCAAATAAATATTAATCTGAAATTACTGCAACTACATGATATCAGAGGGCGTGTCGCTTAGGTCATGTCAATCTGAATAGTTTCGTTAATTATTCATTTCACATTGTAAATATTCATATGTAAGAATAGCAAAAGGGGCACACTTAAAACAAAATATACGGACCTTTTTAAACTTCTTAAAAGCTTCCAACTACAAAGCAACACTTGGAACACGCAAATTGATTTGAGATATGTGGGTACATCCACTACATACTAATTGCTTGGATATTAAGCTATACACTAATGTTCCTGTCCATTATAGATCTAAACATTATAGTACAAAATGAACATATGTTATTTCTAAAGTACGACGTATTTTGTTTGGCTAACGTGTAAACAACTCAGCAGATAAAGAAAGCCAAGTACTGAGCCCTGACACATTACATAACGATTGCTTCATCGCGTCTTCATACTACGGAGGACCTGATGGGCTTGTTCAAGGAATTAATCATGACAAAAAAGAGGTAAAATCTCAGTTTACTTTAACAAAACTTTTACTTGTAAACCATTCTACCACAGTTATAAATTAAATGTTCTGTAGATGAAAGCGGCAGTAATGGAGCTCGAAAAGGCCGAGGATCCATTTGACCTTCACTGTTCAACCAGAGGGAATTGGTGGGAAGGTTGGTAAAATAGGCTCTAGTATTTAAATTATTTGATACCTGTAGATTTAAATATGTATGACCCTTTGATTTTGGTTTTGCTTGTTATAGGTTCACTTTACTATTAGTATCGGGATCCTTTGCATCTGCTGCAAAACTTTAAGTAAGTTCCATCAATCTATGGTAACTGATTTACCTTGTATTGTTTTCTTTTGCTGCTTAGAGAGATATCTGGGAATTTTTGCTTTCAATGGAAATAAAACTTCACAAAAACAATATATGAACAAAAATACTCTGAAATTTTTCAGGTATCAAAGGCTGGATCTGACTGGGTATATCACATCAAGATTATTATTGTAATTCGGGGCATATTTATCCGGACTGCTCTGTTCAAGTGCAGAATGTATTTGACAGCAACTAAAAATGGGCAGTGGCCAAGCTCCTTACAAAATGCAATTAACCTAAAATAAATGTCAAACTCTTTTTTTTTCAGATTTGCTAAAATACAGCAATTTTTTTGGCAAACTTTTTGTGGTTTTCGACCACAAAATATGTAGATTATGAAGAATATATGCTGAAATTTTGCGAAAATCTATTATATTTTCCTATTTTTGAAATTTGGTCAATAGTGTATTTTGTAGGGAGCTTAGCCGCATCCATAAATATGTATCTTAAATGGTTTCCTAGTAAAAAATTAAGTTATAATAAATAAGTTGTAATAAAATTATTTTATTATGTTTGTACATAATGCCCATTCCTTGAAAAGTATTAAAATTTAAAGATGATCAATATCTTACCACAACAAATTCTATTATTGTTGGGCGACAATCTTTAATTCATAGGAGTTTTGATTAACGTAAATAAACTGCTAGGGCCTTAGCCTATTACTTAGCAGTAATGAAGGTAAATAGAATGAGTCTCACTAGAAGAAAGCTTGAAACCAGCAATAAAAAATACAAAGAAAATGAAACATGAAAAATCACAACGATGGTTAAAGATAAGAGTGATTCAAGGTGATTAAAACCAAACGTAACCAATGGAATCTAGAGAGAAGCAAGACTGAAATGAACAGTCCTACTTGTTTTCAAGGATGTACTAGTCACAAGAGAAGGGATTGCAATCACAACAGTTAGCATTGAGAAAAGAAGCTTATAAGATAGAAAAGAGACAACAAGATCCTTTTTAGGATGCTAACAGTTGCTTGGGGAAGAGCACCGGTAACTAATAGGGGGTCCAATAACCATTATGTTTTTTTCATAGTGACCCCCAGTAACTGCTTACATTTTGTCCACTTAATCGATCTCATATGCACAAATAACTACTCATTTTATGTACCAGTAATTGATCATTTTTTTTTATCTTTTAGCTTTCTTGATTCATCATTAGGCCATTTGTGCAGCACTAATGGAGATTTTTGGACAACCACTCAGATATTTGAGCACGACTATTGGGAGATTTATCCACAAGTATTAGTGATTTTAAGTGAGGAGGTATTGGCGAACCAAGGGTCCATTTCTAGGTGGCACTTTGAAATAGCTACATTTTGACCATCGGTGTTTGACAGCCTCTCCACTGATATATGTGAATAGCCAGAAGTTGAAACCTTAGCTTTTATAATTTAAGTCACATACTAAGACAACCCAAAAAAGTTCATGAAAACTTGACATTCCCGTAATATCCAATGTGCCCTAGCTACCATCAACCAAATCTTCCATTAATTCCTTATTGTAAACTTCCTTCATATTCAATCCCCCTCTCTTTCAAATCACCTAGGTCAACAATTCTAAAGTATAATTTCAATTTGAACACACAACTTTCTTAAGCTTGCATAGAGGGGAGGTTGCAAGAGACTCCATTGAAAAGTTACATGAACAAGTTGAGAATTACACATTGTCTAGATTTGAATTATTAGGAACCTTTTTTTTTACGGCCCAATTTTTGTAGATAATTCTAATGTTCCTCTTGAAACCCTAGTAGTAAAAAGTGGGATAATAGGATCAAAGACATTACCTTTAGGTTGCAAAAACTTTCATCTAGGGTAATGATGACAAAAAAAACTATTAGTAAATCCTATATTACTACTTATCACACTTTCACCAATTGCAAAACCTCCCTCACCATGAAACTTGGGGGCATGACTAAAATATTTACCTATCACTTCTTTAAGCAATACCTAAATTAGCTCTTATTTAGTATTGACTACCATAATAATTGTAATGTAGGGAAATGACATCTCAACCTAAAATAAAAACTTGGAATCAAACCCTACTCTAATCAATTACATTATATAACAACCAATAGGCCCCACTTGTAAAGTGCAAATGCAAGAACTAGTCTAAAAGCATGCAAAAGTGACAATATCAACATAAACTAAAAAATGTACATCTAAGAATCAAAAAATATATATAGAACTAGAAAGGGGATGTAGACTAGAAAAAGGTCTAAAACCTATGGAAAAAAAGGTTGGACACTATTACTAGCTTAGATAGTCATCCAAGTGTCCAAGGTGAAAAAAAAAGACTAATATAAGCTTAAGATAGTATAAGATAAAGGGAAACCTTAAATTAGTGCATAGAGAATATTATGTTGGAATGTAAAATTGAATAAATGATCATCCTATTCAGTTCTTTAAATACAAATAAAAAATTTGGAACATCGACAAGAAATCAGAAAATCATGGATAACCAAAAAAATAAACATCCCATAATGCATAGTGAGGAATCCTATGTTGAAAATAGTCAACTTAAATGATGTAGGAAATAGTCATATAATTGAAATAACTAATTATTTAGTACACAAGATGACTAAGAGGGTATGGGGTAATCCATTGTATCTTCTAGATGCTTTTAAACCTTTTATAGCTTCTAATATGAAAGCCATTTCTTCATGCATCAGAAACAATGTAATCTATGTTGGTTATTGTTTCTCTAGGTTGATGGTCTAAACTACTATTTTGCCTATCAAATTAGGGTTCATTTTCCTTCTTGTATAATATAAAATAATATAACATTAAAAAATTAAAAATAATTCCACACAATTACACGTGAGAACACCAAATTTATAGAAAATTTCAAATAAGGAAAAACCCATAGTAAAAAATATCAGAATATAAAAATACTACACAACTTATTTTAGGAATAGTACCTAAGAAAGCAACTACTTCTTGAAAAAATCATTTTATGGCCACACCAAAGAAAGTTGACTAATTTCAAACTATGATAGCATTACAGAGGGGTGCTACAAAATTAAAATATCATGGAGAACAAAAGTATCTCTATTGGGGATGATTACTAGGAAATTGAATACAGAAGGATTTTCAAATTATGGCAATTCAAAAGGGGAGGAAGTCAATGATAATAACAAAAATGGTAGTGGTTCCAAGTGGATTTCAAAGGTCTTAGATTCCTACTTTGTCCTTATCATGCCTCTTTGTGAGGAACTTCCTGGAGACTATTTGGATGCCAATTCTTATTTTTTCCCTATCTTAGTGGTGGTTCTTGTTCCTAGTCTTAATTTGGCTATTTCTACCCTAATCATCTGATAGTCATATGTGGCTTTTATCTTTCTATATTCAATATTTGTGACTCATTTGGTGTGGCTCAACATTATTTTTTTACCCCTTTTTCCTCAAATCTATCTTGATTCTATGTTGGGTAGATCTTTTAGTATGGTGGGGTTGTAGTCTCTGTGTTTGTAGGTGGCTATTTCAGCCTATATTCCTTTGCTATAATTTTTTGATCAAGGATATATTATTGCCTACTCTAGGATCCACCATTTTCTTTTCTTAGAGAGGCTTTGGATTTTGCCCCTTTAGTTTATGTGACTTATTCTTATAGTTGTTTTTGATTAAGTAAAATAGGTTTTACAGGGTTTCTGAAACCCATAGTCGAAAAAGAAACGAGCTAGAGAAAAATAGTTTAAGCACGACAACCAAGAAATAGGCCACAAGCTGACCAAAGATAAAGAAACCAGCAAAGCAAAGCTAGTCATATTTTTATTACTCCCTCGGTGCTTTGGAGCCTTTCCTTGTCAAGGAGATGCTTCACTTCACTTGGGATATCTTCACCTTGTCGCCATATCATGTTAGCATCCTTCGTGATAGCCAGGTTGGTGAACCAACTGGCAACATTGTTTCCTTCTTTGTACACATGAGAGATGTACACCTTATCAAAAGTGTTAAGGATTTCGCGAGTTTCTTCGATGATGTTGGAGATCTGCCAAGAAGGAGAGTGAATGAGGTTTAAGCAGTTGATTATGTTCATTGAGTCTCCTTTGAGCTAGAGCTTCTTGACCCCAATTTCTTGGGCAAGTTTGGTGACTTGGAGAACCGCCCAAGCTTCAACAAAGTGGTTGGATTGAGAACCCAAAGCTTATGCTTTAGTTGTTTGGCTGGCCTTAGTACAAATTTTTTTTTGGGATCTTCTTTATGGATGTATTTGTGCTACTCCTATGCTTCTAATCTTATATCCATGGGGCATTTTTTATATTTTTGGTATTTTTATTACCCTCATTAATGTTTTCTTTGTTTTGGTTTTATTTATAAGGGCTAGTGTTTTTTTTCCTCTTTCAATCCCTACATGAGTCCTATGGAGGTATAATCCTCTCCTATTGATGTGGGGAAGCCTCTTGTACCTACGAAAAAGGTGTGGCTATCTTTTCTACTTTATTCCTTATTTCATTGCTATTGAGAAGGGGCATTTTCTATGGAGCTGGAGAGTTCTCTTGCAGGAGAGACTAGTAGCTTATATTTATGAGGGTTTTCCCTATATTTTGTCACGTAAGCATTGGGTTGGATTAATTGTGGCTTTTCTTCCTAGTTATTTCTTTCTTTGTTATCCCTATTGAGGTGGGAACCTCTCCTATTGAGGTTGAGAGGAGCATTGCAAGAGAGTTGTAGACTTGTTTGGGGAGATCCTTTTTTGATGCCACTATGTTTGTTTTTTGAACCATTTCAAAGCTCATTGGGAACATTTGTTATGTTTTGTAAAACCATTAGTTCCTCTACATTGTTTGGGAGGTTTTATTTCTTCAAATTAGTGTAAGTTATTTTACATAAATTCTTATATAAGTGAAGGTTAATGGATCCTTATCAAAACTCATTGATCAAGTTAAGGAAGCATAGAAAAATCCTTTGATCATATTTGATGTTAAGGGAGCCTAAAAGAACATTGTGCTTTAAGTTGAGAAGTGTTGCCCTATTGTTGATACAATTTAATCTTTATGTGTTTACTTTATTTTATTATATCTATTTTTTATATTTATGACTTATTTATAGATGTGATCTATCAATTATAGGTGTTCTTTTCTTATGATTTCTAGATCCCCAAAAAATTTTATTATAAAGGGTTATAGGGCTCCTTCAAAACTTGTTTTACTCTAGTAAAGTACATCTAAATATAAGAAAAAAAAAGAAAGAATATCCATCATGATACAATTATATCATCAACAACCTTGAGCACACTACTTGCAATAAAATTTAATAAATTATCAATGTATATATCTTGAAATAAATTCTCTGAATTATCATTAAGCATTCTTCATGCACAGTTCACACTACAATAGACTTCAATAATTTGCACAAATTACAAATCATTTAATCATTCGTTTATATCTTTTGAGAGCTCAAAAAATCTTCTCCCAATCAAGTATGATGAAATGTATGACCATGAAACATGAAATGACCAAAGAAGTTATCCTCAAACACCTATGTCGTAGAAATAAATTATAAAAAGGTTTCAAAATATGACATAAAAAAGACCTAAATCATTTTGACACACTAATCAATGATAGTGTAAACTAAAAAGTACTACAACAAATAATCTAGGTCATTTAGAAAATCTATAATCCCCTCAATCACTTGATTCAATTATAAAATGACACTGAAATAACCTAGAGACAACACATTGAGAAAAAAGGACCATGACATGACAATGAACAATATCTTAAGATGGAGGCCCTTGAAAGCAACACGGTTGTCATGCTCAGGAGCTTGGCATAACTTGTCATGGTGGTCTTTCTTTTGGCTTTTCTTGTTTGGCCCTATTGTGGGATGTCCCTAGCTACTTAGTGCTATTTTTCTTTTCTTGGTTCTCTTGCCTTTCTTTCAACTTTAAACTATTGTGGGTTTCAGGGTCCCTGTAAAACCTGTTTTACTTAATCAAAAAAATATCTTAATATCATTCATTCTCACTATCTAGTCTAATAAAGTTGGCACAAACATACTTATCTTAAAAAAGATAGGGACATATGAAACTAGTGAACTTGGCTTCAAATGTAGAAATTAGAATCATACTTAACTTAGATTGTATATTATTGTGCTTATTTATTTAGTTTTCATTTAGGTAAAACCTGGTGATCTAGATAGGTCACAATATTGAAAGAAACTAATGTCATTTCTAGTAGTTCGATGTTTGGTTTTCATAGATTATAGTGTAAATAGAAGTTTTTATTTTTCTTAAGAGGTCCAAAAAATACAAAATAAAGATATATTATACTACTATGGATCACAATTTTACAGAAGATAGTGGAAGCTAAGTGTTTCATTACATGGTTTCGATTGGTGATAGAAGTTTTTTTTGTAGTGTGAAAATATTTGTAGGTGTACTTTCTAGAATATCCTTTCTTCAAACACTAATACTAATTATCTATGGAGTTGCTTCTCTCCGTGTCTGAGTTTTTGGTCTGGATGTAACAAGTAATGTTGTGTTGTA
>BSBK01005015.1:0-35000 GCA_027943335.1 Chamaecyparis obtusa
AATGTTTAAGGGGTATTATGTAAATATTTTATATATATTTTAATATGTATTATAGATATAATTACATATTAATATATATTTTAAATTATAATATATATATATATATATATATATATATATATATATATATATATATATATATTTTATAGATCATAATATTTAAATTGTATGTTGAAAGGGGTTACCGAGACTTCCTAGGGGTCCTAGTACGCCTTATCACACGTTAGAACCCCTAGCAAGTCCCCATGATCCCTTTTGACACATTGGAATGCTTGAGTGTTTCTGAAGGGGTCACTTCGGACACACTCAAGCATTCCAATGTGTCAAAAGGGGTCATGGGGACTTCCTAGGGGTCCTAACATGTGTCCGAAGGGGTTGCTTCGGACACACTCGAGAATTCCAATGTGTCAAAAGGGATCATGGGGACTTCTTATGGGTCCTAATGCGTGATAAGGCGTACTACGACCAAAAGAAAGTCCCCATGACTTGTTTTGACACATATGAACCTTCCAGTGTGTCTAAAGGTGTCGTAGGTCCCCTTCGAGCACACTTGAGGGTTTGAATGTGTGAAAAGGGGTCATGGGGACTTCGCAGGGGTCCTAGTACGTCTTATCACACGTTAGGACACCTAGGAAGTCCCCATGACCCCTTTTGACACATTGGAAGACTCAACTGTGTCTCAAGGGGTCATATGACCCCTTAAGACACACTTGAGCATTCCAATGTGTCAAAAGGGGTCATGGAGACTCCCTAGGGGTCCTAGTACACCTTATCACATGTTAAGACCCCTAGGGAGTCCCCATGACCCCTTTTAAGACATTGGAATGCTCGAAGTGTGTCTTAAGGGTTCCTAAGACCCCTTAAGACACACTTGAGCATTCCAATGTCTCAAAAGTGGTCATCGAAACTCCCTACGGGTCCTAACACATGATAAGGCATACTAGGACCCCTAGGGAGTCCCCATGACACCTTTTGACACATTGGAATGATCAAGTGTGTCTTAAGGGGTCCTAGGACCCTTTAAGACACACTTGAACATTCCAATGTGTCAAAAGGGGTCAACGGGACTACCTTGGGTTCCTAACGCATGATAAGGCATACTAGGACCCCTAGGGAATCCCCAAGACACCTTTTGACACATTGGAATGCTCAAGTGTCTCTTAAGGGGTTGTAGGACCCCTTTGGACACACTTGACCCTTCCAATGTGTCAAAAGGGGTCATGGGCACTCCCTAGGGGTCCTAATATGCCTTATCATGCGTTAGGACCCCTAGCGAGTCCCCAAGACCCATTTTGACACATTGGAATGCTAAAGTGTGTCTTAAGAGGTTGTAGTAACCCTTCGGAAACACTTGACCCTTCCAATGTGTCAAAAGGGGTCATGTGCACTCCCTAGGGGTCCTAATACACCTTATCACACGTTAGGACTCCTAGGAAGTCCCCATGACCCCTTTTGACACATTGGAATGCTAGAGTGTGTCTTAAGGGGTCCTAGGACACCTAAAGACACACTCTAGCATTCCAATGTGTCAAAAGGGGTCATGGGGACTCCCTAGGGGTTCTAGTATGTCTTATCACGCGTTAGGACCCCTAAGGAGTCCCCCTGACCCCTTTTGACACATTGGAATGCTCAAGTGTGTCTTAAGGGGTCTTAGGACCCTTAAGACACACTTGAGCATTCCAATGTGTCAAAAGGGGTCACGGGGACTCCCTAGGGGTCCTAGTATGCCTTATCATGCATTAGGACCCTAGAGATTCCCAATGACCCCTTTGACACATTGGAATGCGCAAATGTGTCTTAAGGGGTCTTACGACCCCTTCAAACACATTTGAGTGTTCCAATATGTCAAAAGGGGTCATGGGGTCTCCCTAGGGGTCCTAATACACCTTATCACGTGTTAGGACCCCTAGGAAGTCTACATGACCCTTTTTGACACATTGGAATGCTCAGGTGTGTCTTAAGGGGTTCTAAGACCCCCTAAGACACACTTGAGCATTCCAATGTGTCAAAAGGGGTCATGGAGACTCCCTAGGGGTCCTAGTATGCCTTATCACTTGTTAGGACCCCTAGGAAGTTGTCATGACCCTTTTTGACCGATTGGAACAATCAAGTGTGTCTTAAGTGGTAGTAAGAAACCTTAAGACACACTTGAGCATTCCAATCAATCAAAAGGGATCATGGGGACTCCCTAGGGGTCCTAGTACACCTTATCACATGTTAAGACCCCTAGGGATTTCCCATCACCCTTTTGACACATTGAAATTTTCAAGTGTGTCTTAATGGGTCCTAGGACCCCTTAAGACACACTTGAGCATTCCAATGTCTCAAAAGGGGTCATGGGGACTCGCTAGGGGTCCTAGTATGCCTTATCATGTGTTAAGACCCCTAGGAAGTCACAATGACCCCTTTTGACACATTGAAATGCTCAAGTGTGTCTTAAGGGGTCTAAGGACACCTTAAGATACACTTGAGTGTTCCAATGTGTCAAAAGGCATCATGGGACTCTCTAGGGGTCATAGTACGCCATATCACATGTTAGGAACCATGAAAATCCCCATGACCCATTTTGACACATTCGAATGCTCAAGTGTGTCTTAAGGGGTCGTAGACCCCTTAAGACACACTTGAGTGTTTCAATGTCTCAAAAGGGGTCATGGGAACTCCCTAGGGATCATAGTATGTCTTATCACGCATTAGGATCTCTAGGGAGTCCCAATGACCACTTTTGACACATTGGAATGCTGAAGTGTGTCTTAAGAGGTCCTCGAACCCCTTTGTACACACTTGAGCATTATAATGTGTCAAAAGTGGTCATGGGGACTCCCTAGGGGTCCTAGTATTCCTTATCAGATGTTAGGACCCCTAGGGAGTCCCAATGACCCCTTTTGACACACTGGAATGCTCAAGTGTGTCTTAAGTGGTCCTAGGACCCCTTCGGACACACTTGAGCATTCCAATGTGTCAAAAAGGGGTCATGGGGACTCCCTCAGGGTCCTAATATGCCTTATCACATGTTAGGACCCCTAGGGAGTCCCCATGACCCCTTTTGACACATTGGAATGCTAGATTCTATCTTAAGGGGTCATGGGGACTCCCTAAGGGTCCTAACGCATGATAAGTTGTACTAGGACCCTTAAGAAGTCCCCATGACCCCTTTTGACACATTGGAATGCTCAAGTGTGTCTTAAGGGGTCGCAGGACCCCTTAAGACACACTTGAGCATTCCAATGTGTCAAAAGGGGTCACGGGGAAACCCTAGGGGTCCTAGTACACCTGATCATGCATTAAGACCCTTAGGGAGTCCCCATGAACCCTTTCAACACATTGGAATGCTCATATGTGTCTTAAGGGGTCCTGAGACCCCTTAAGACATAGTTGAGCATTTCAATGCATCAAAAAGGGTCCTAAGACCCCTTAAGACACACTTGAGCATTTCAATGTGTCAAATAGGGTCATGGGGACCCCCTATGGGTCCTAGTACACCTTATCATGCGTTAGGACCCCTAGGAATTCCCCATGACCCCTTTTGACACATCAGAATGCTCAAGTGTGTCTTAAGGCATCCTATGACCCCTTAAGACACACTTGAGCATTCTGATGTGTCAAAATAGGTCATCGATACTCCCTAGGGGTCCTATTATGCCTTACCATGCGGTAGGACCCCTAGGGAGTCCCCATGATCCCTTTTGACACATTAGAATGTTTAAGTGTGTCTTAAGCAGTCTTAGGACCCCTTAAGACACACTTGAGCTTTCCAATATGTCAAAAGGGGTCATGGGGACTCCCTAGGGGTCCTAGTACACCTTATCACATGTTAGGACCCCTAGGGAGTCCAAATGATCCCTTTTGACACATTGGAATGCTCAAGTGTGTCTTAAGGGGTCCTCGGACCCCTTCAGAAACAGTTCAGCATTCTAATGTGTCAAAAGGGGTCATGGGGACTCCCTAGGGGTCGTAATACACCTTATCACATGTTAGGACACCTAGGAAGTCCCCACGACCCCTTTCGGAACATTGGAATGCTCAAGTGTGTCATATGGGGTCCTAGGAACCCATAAGACACACTTGAGCATTCCAATGTTCTGAAAGGGGTCATGGAGACTTCCTAGGGGTCTTAACAGGTGATACTAGGACCCCTAGGAAGTCCCCATGACCCCTTTTGACACATTGGAATGCTCAAGTGTGTCTTAAGGGGTTGTGGTACCCCTTAAGACACACTTGAGCATTCCAATTTGTCAAAAGGGGCCATGGGGACTCCCTAGGGTTCTAGTATGCCTTATCATGTGTTAGGACCCCTAGGGAGTTCCCATCACCCCTTTTGACATACTAAAATTATCAAGTGTGTCTTAAGGGGTCTTAGGACCCCTTAAGACACACTTTAGTGTTCTAATGTCTCAAAAGGGGTCATGTGGACTCCCTAGGGGTCATAGTACGCTTTATCATGTGTTAAGACCCCTAGGAAGTCACAATGACCCCTTTTGACATATTGGAATTTTCAAGTGTGTCTTAAAGACTCTGAGGCCATCTTAAGATACACTTGAGTGTTCCAATGTGTCAAAAGGCATCATGGGGACTCCCTAGGGGTCGTACTATGCCACATCACATGTTAGGAATCCTAGGAATTCCCCATGACCCCTTTTAACACATTGGAATGCTCAAGTGTGTCTTAAGAGGTTGTAGGACCCCCTTAAGACACACTTGAGTGTTCTAATGTCTCAAAAGGGGTCATGGGGACTCCCTAGGGGTCATAGTATGCCTTATCATGCATTAGGACCCCTAGGAAGTCCCAATGACCAATTTTGACACATTGAAATGCTCAAGTGTGTCTTAAGGGGTCCTCGAACCCCTTTGGACACACTTGAGCATTATAATATGTCAAAAGGGGTCATGGGGACTCCCTAGGGGTCCGAGTATGCCTTATCAAATGTTAGGACCTCTAGGGAGTCACAATGACCCCTTTTGACACATTGGAATGCTCAAGTGTGTCTTAAGGGGTCCTAGGACCCCTTCGGACACACTTGAGAGTTCTAATCTGACAAAAGGGGTCATGGAGACTCCCTAGGGGTCTTAGTACACCTTATCATGCATTAGGACCCCTAGGGAGTCTCCATGACCCATTTTGACACATTGGAATGCTAAAGTGTGTCCGAAGAGGTCCTAGGACCCCTTAAGACACACTTGAGCATTCTAATGTGTCAAAACGGGTCATTGGGACACCATAGGGGTCCTAATGCATGATAAGGCATACTAGGACCCATAGGGAGTCCCCATGACCCATTTTGATACATTGGAATGGTCAAATGTGTCTTAAGGGGTCTTAGCACCCTTTAAGACATATTTGAGCATTCCAATGTGTCAAAAGGAGTCATGGGGACTCCCTAGGGGTCCTAACAAATGATAAGGTGTACTAGGACCCCTAGGGAGTCCCATGACCCCTTTTGAGAGATTGGATTGCTCAATTGTGTCTTAAGGGGTCCTAACATGTGATGAGGCATACTAGGACCCCCAGGGAGTCCCCATGACCCCTTTTGACACATTGGAATACTAGATTGTGTTTTGAGGGGTCCTAGGACCCCTTAAGACACATGTGAGCATTCCAATGAGTCAAAAGGGGTCATGGGGACTTCCTAGGTGTCCTAACATGTGATAAGATGTATTAGGACCCCTAAGGAGTCCCCATGACCCCTTTTAGCACATTGGAATGCTCAAGTGTGTCTGAAGGGATCCTAGGACCCCTTAAGACATGCTTGAGCATTCAAATGTGTCAAAAGGGGTCATTGGGACTCCCTAGGGGTCCTAAACGCATGATAAGGCATACTAGGACCCCTAGGGAGTCCCCATTACCCCTTTTGACACATTGAATGCTCAAGTGTGTCTTAAGGGTTCCTACGAGCCTTTAAGATGCGCTTGAGCATTCCAATGTGTCAAAAAAGGGTCATGGGGACTTCCTAGGGGTCCTAACATGCGACAAGATGTACTAGGACCCCTAGGGAGTCCCCATGACCCCTTTTGACACATTGGAATGCTCAAACATATCTTGAGGGGTCCTTGAACCCCTTAAGACACACTTGAGCATTCCAATGTGTCAAAAGGGGTCATTGGGACTTCCTAGGGGTTCTAATGCATGATAAGGCATACTAGGACCCCTAGGGAGTCCCCATGATGCCTTTTGACACATTAGAATGCTCAAGTGTGTTTGATGGGGTCCTACAACCCCTTAAGACACACTTGAGCATTCTAATGTGTCAAAAGGGGTCATTTGGACTCCCTATGGGTCATAACGTGTGATAAGGCATACTAGGAAATATAGGGAGTTCCCATGGCCCCTTTTGACACATTGGAAGACTGAAGTGTGTCTTAAGGGGTCTTAGGACCCCTTAAGACACATTTGAGCATTTTAATGTGTCAAAAGGGGTCATGGGTACTCCCTAGGGGTCCTAACATGTGATAAGGCATACTAGGACATGGGGACATCCTAGGGGTCATAACACATGATAAGGCATACTAGGACCCATAGGGAGTCCCCATGACCTCTTTTGACACATTTGAATGCTAAAGTGTGTCTTATGGGGTCCTAGGACCCCTTAAGACACACTTGAGCATTCCAATGTGTCAAAAGAGGTCATGGGGACTTCTTAGGGTTCCTAACACATGATAAGGCGTATTAGGACCCCTAGGGAGTCCCAATGACCCCTTTTCACACATTACAATGCTCAATTGTGTTTTAAGGGTCTTAGGACCCCTTAAGACACATTTGAGCATTTCAATGTGTCAAAAGGGGTGATGTGGACTCCCTAGGGGTCCTAACACATGATAAGGTGTACGAGGACCCCTAGGGAGTCCCCATGACCCCTTTCGACACATTGGAATGCTCAAGTATGTCTTAAGGGATCCTACAACCCCTTAAGACACACTTGAGCATGCCAATATATCAGAAGGGGTCATGGGGACTTCCTAGGGGTCCTAACACATGAGAAGACATACTAAGACCCCTAGGGAGTCTCCATGACCCCTTTTGATACATTGTAATTCTCAAGTGTGTCTTAAGGGGTCCTACGACTCCTTAAGACACACTTAGTGTTCCAATGTGTCAAAAAGTGTCATGGGGACTACCTAGGGGTCCTAGCACATGATAAGGCATACGAGGACCCATAGGGTGTCCCTATGACCCCTTTTGACACATTAGAACACTCAATTACGTCCTAAGGGGTCGTCGGACCCCTTAAGACACACTTGAGCATTCTAATGTGTCAAGAAAGGTCATTGAGACTTCCAAAGTGTCCTAACGCATGATAAGGCATAGTAGGACCCCTAGGGAGTCCTCATGACCCCTTTTGACACATTGGAATGCTCAAGTGTGTCCGAAGGGGTCCTAGGACCCTTTAAGACACACTTGAGCATTCCAATGTGTCAAAAGGGGTCATTGGGCTTCCCTAGGGGTCGTAACACGTGATAAGGTGTACTAGGACCCATATGGAGTCCCTATGACCCCTTTTGACACATTAGAATGCTCAAGTGTGTCTTAAAGGGTCTTAGGACCCCTTAAGACACATTTGAGCATTCCAATGTGTCAAAAGTGGTCATGGGGAATCCCTAGGGGTCTTAATGCATGATAAGGCATACTAGGACCCCTAGGGAGTCCCCATGACCCCTTTTGACACATTGGAATGCTCAAGTGTGTCTTAAGGGGTCCTACGACCCCTTAAGACACAGTTGAGTGTTCCAATGTGTCAAAAGGTGTCATGGGGACTTCCTAGGGGTCCTAACACATTATAAGGCATACTAGGACCCCTAGGGAGTCCCCATGTCTCTTTTTGACACATTAAAATGCTAGAGTGTGTCTTAAGGGGTCCCCATTACCCCTTTTGACACATTGGAATGCTATAGTGTGTCTTAAGGGGTCCTAGGACCCCTTAAGACACACTCTAGCATTCCAATGTGTCAAAAGGGGTCATGGGGACTCCCTAGGGGTCCTAACGCGTGATAAGGCATATTAAGACTCCTAGGGAGTCCCCATGACCTCTTTTGACACATTGGAATGCTCAAGTATGTCCGAAGGGATCCTAGGACCCCTTAAGACACACTTCAGCATTCTAATGTTTCAAAAGGGGTCATCGGGACTCCCTAGGAGTCCTAACATGTGATAAGGCATACTAGGACCCCTAGGGAGTCCCCATGACCCCTTTTGACACATTAGAATGCTCAAGTGTGTTTGAAGGGGTCTGAGGATCCCTTAAGACACACTTGGGCATTCCAATGTGTCAAAAGGGGTCATTGGGACTCCCTAGGGGTCCTAATGCATGATAAGACGTACTAGGACCCCTACGAAGTCCCCATGACCCCTTTTGACACATCTGAACCCTCAAGTGTGTCCGAAGGGGTCCTACGACTCCTTCAGACACACTGGAAGGTTCATGTGTCAAAAGGGGTCATGGGGACTTTCTAGTGGTCCTAGTATGCCTTATCACGCATTAGGACCCCGAGGAAGTCCCCATGATCCCTTTTGACACATTGGAATTCTTGAGTGTGTCCGTAGCAACCCCTTCAGACACACATTAGGACCCTTAGGAAGTCCCCATGACCTCTTTTGACACATTGGAATGCTCGAGTGTGTCTGAAGCGATCCCTTCAGACACACTCGAGCATTCCAATGTGTCAAAAGGGGTCATGGGGACTTCCTAGGGGTCCTAACACATGGTAAGGTGTACTAGGAGCCCTAGTAAGTCTCGGTAACCCCTTTCAATATATAATTTAAATATTATGATCTATAAAGTTTATATATATATATATATATATATGTATATGTATATGTATATGTATATGTATATGTATATGTATATATATATGTATGTATATATATATGTATGTATGTATGTATGTATGTATATATGTATGTATGTATATATATATATATATATCTATGTATGTATGTATGTATGTATGTATATATATGTATGTATGTATGTGTATATATATGTATGTATGTATGTATATATATATATATATATATATATATATATATATATATATATATATATATATATATATATATATATATATATATATATATATATATATATATATATATATATATATCTGTGTGTGTGTGTGTGTATATAATTTATACATATTTATATAATATAAAATATATATGACATACAATTTAAAACCCCTAAGATATTATAATATAAAATATATAAATTAATATATAATTATATATATAATACATATTTAAACATTATATACAAAAGTTCAATTTTTTCATATACTCCCACCATTTTTTCATACTTGGCAAAATCGGGTACCTGATTTCCCCGATTTGAAAAAGTTTAAATTTTTCATATACTCCCACCATTTTTTCATACTCGGCAAAATCGGGTACCTAATTTCAAATCGGGTACCTGATTAGGCTCGGTATTGCTTTGTTTACCAAACCTACCTGGCCAACTCTTCAAATGTCACAAAAACGTGTTTTTCCCCTTTTTCTCTAAGTTCCAAACTTCGACCATGTAGTTGACAATTTTTTTTTCACTTGAATTTGATGAAATGAAAAGGGTATTTTAAGGAGATTATCAACTTTCTATTGATATAATTGCTGTCAAATTTTGAATTCGGTAAATAATTATTAGTTATTTTCTAATTGAGTTACCTCTAAAGTGTTGATTTATATACTGATTGAAAAATGGCTATAACTTTCAAACGGTATAACATTTTTGAAATCCAAAAAATGCGTCACATTCTATGCTTCGCCTACTATAAGGAAAAAAAATAAAAATTGAATTTTGTAAATTTTTGAATGAGTTAAGGTGGTCAGACATGAGAGTTTTTTTATTCTGAAAACATTGTAGCAGAAAATTCATAATTAATTATTTTTTGGAATAAAATTACAAAAAAATATGCGTCACATCTGGGAATGAGTCTACTACTTATATATAAAATTTTATAAAATAATATTATCATTTGATCATGATTAAGATGGTCAGACATACACCTACTTATTTTTTTCCTAAAATTTTTGTACTGCTGTATTGAAATCTATACTTTTCACCAATTATATTAATTTTTTTTTTAGAAATGGCCTAGTAGTTTAGAAACTACATTCAATTTCCTATAGATTCTATTCTTACAACTTTTTGGTATTAGGTTGATAGCTAGTTCAAATTTTCACATCAAGTTGACGAACCTTGATTTGCTGATTTTTCATTACCACTTAAGGGCATAGTTTGGCCCCTCATGATCTTGCACATACCCATGTTTTCTGTGAAATTTCATTGTGCTATGACATGTTGTGTTGCCATCAATGCCAAAGAGGGAGATTGTTGGATACAATTGTCTAAGGGAGATTGTTGGATACAATTGTCTAATTGTGTGTTGTCTTTGATGTCACATAAATGTCATATCAATAAGCAGTTTTGTGTGTCTATCGAGCTCAGTTAGTTAGCAAGGCAGTTTTCGGTGTCTACCAAGATCTCTCAGGCGTCAAAGGAAAGTATGGCAGAAAATAGTGTTAACCGAGCTTCCATGGTTATTGAAGGAAAGTTAGTGTTTATCGAGTTCACTCGGTCACCAAAGGAAATCTTTTCAAGATTAGTGTTTACCGAGCAAGGTCGGCCCAATAAAGGATTTTGTTAATTTGAGAAATAAAGTTTGTTTATTCCAGAAGACTGTTGTAATGAGTGTTAATGTTTGTAATAATTATTAGTGCTGACTTGACAATCTGAATGTACAATCTGAAGTCAAGTGGTGAATTCAAAGTGTGAAGAATAATGTGCAAGTATGGAAGTTTGTGAGTGAACATGCAAATCATTTTGAAGGAAGGTGTGTGTGAATTTTGAAGGATGGTTAGATATCCTCGAGGAGTAGCGAAGATTTATTTGATCAAGAAGGATCTAGTGAAGCAGAACAGAGATCTATAATCAGTAATTCAGTTGCATCATTATTCATGTCATTTCATTGTTACTTTCTTACCATTATAGAAGTGATTTCAAAATCTCTTAACCAAGTTGGTTTAATAGCCATTTTGTAAATCCTCTAACGAGGTGACAGTTCTATTGAATTGTTTCAAGACCTCTTACAAGGCCACTCCTAACAGGGTGATTAAATTCTCTAGCAAGGTCACACCTAACAGTGTGTTTTGTAACTTTTTATTGGGTTGGCTCCTAATAGGGCATCACTTCAGAAGAGTGAAAAATAGTAACTAGTTACATTGGTGGTTTTTTCCATATTGGGTTTCCACGTTAAATCTAGTGTCTCTTGTGTTCATGTTATTTTCTTTATGCATGCATGTTAATCACTGACGAATGCTTAAGAACAGTTATAATTAATACTCACTACAATAATCGAGTTTTAGCATTTCTCTTTATGTTTACCGAGTGACAACAGTAAATGAATTAATAAGACATCTAAGGGATCTGTGGTAATATTTTTTTGGTTAACTGATTCACCCCCCCCTCTTAGTTACTCCATCTATATTTCCAACAATGTGTATATATATATATATGTATGTATGTATGTATGTATGTATATGCACACACACACACACATATAAATAAATAAATAAATATATATATATATATATATATATATATATATATATATATATATATATATATATATATATATATATATATATATATATATATATATATATATATATATATATATATATATATATATATATATATATATATATATATATATATATATATATATATATATATATATATATATATATATATATATGTATGTTTATATATATATGTGTGTGTGTGTGTGTGTGTATATATAGTACACACACACACACACACACACACACACATATATATATATATAAAGAATTATAATTAACATGTCAGTAGTACGTTCTTTTATGAATGGCTATTTTATAAATTACTATACACATTCACTAGTTTACTACTGGACCTTCAACATCATCACCGCATACTAAAGGACCCAGTGGCACCTTCATAGAGGTACCATTTATTCATTAGTGGGGTTGTAAAAAATTATAGGTATTCCTAATAACTACATAATACTCTTGTTGTTTCATTTTTAGTTGTTAACATCGAAGAATCCTCTTTCTATTTGTGACTCTTTGGATCATGGAGTTATTGCAACTGTAGCTAGTTTTGTAGTACTAACTGAGGTATGAAACAGGTTACTTAATTTTAATTATTATTTTCATAGTTTGTATTGAAATTTCTAATGATATTTATGTATGTATTTTATTATTTTGATCAATGTTGTTGTAGGGACTTATTACCTCATATCGTCAGTGTGCCCCTTTGGTGGATGTACATAGTGACTATTTATTAGCAGTAAGATAATATTCTATTGTATGTCATCCTATAATTCAATTTTGATATATATTTGTAATTGATGCTTATAATTTTTATTTTATCAGCTGGAGGTTTAGAAGAGTCTAGATAGGAGGACTAGTGAGTGCACTTGGAAGATTCCAACATCCATTGCATCTCCATCGATGCGATGATTGAAGAAAGATTAGGTTTTGTTTTCTTCCCCTTGAGGGAAAGGACTAGACTAGGGATATACATTGTATGCCTATATGTCATTACTGAACATATTTTTTCCTATATGTCATTACTGGACATATTTTTTTGTATATTGTACAAGTGACATGTTCTACATCCATTTGGATTTTAGGAAGCCAATTTAACTATATGGGATATATTTGTGTTAGATAACTGAGAGGGGGGTGAATCAGTTAAAATAGTTATCCTATAGTCCCAAACTCTCAGATGTACTTTTTCAAACTTTTTCAACAAATCAAACAACTTGGTAAGATAAGATAACTATCTTTTTGATCATTTACTGAATACTAGTAATTTCCAAAACTGTCTTTACCGATTAATCAAATATGCAATATGTAAAGTATGATAGAAAAAAACTCATAACAAATAACACATAACATAAAGATTTAACATGGAAACCCTGCTAAGGGAAAAACCACTTGGGACTGGTAACCCAAAATATTTCACTCTTCTAAAGTGAGCTCGGTTAGGAGCCAACCCTATTAAAGGTTACAAAACACACTATAAGGTATGACCTGGTTAGAGGATTTATCACCAGCAGTTAACTCTTGACCAACATTCACTATGGGGTCAACAAGAAAACATTTAACATTCCTTGAATGTCATATGGAAATACAAAAGACTATTAAGTCCACTCGGTTAAGAGATTTTTCTGTAACAATGGTTAAACTGATACAATAGTGATCTGATTCAAATACAACTCAATTTGCAAGTATTCAGATCTATGCTAAGCTCAAAATAACTCATCTGATCAATAATCAATTCACTTCATCATATCCTCCAACTTACTTCACTCGGTATATATATTTATGACACTTGGTTATGCCTACAATTCAACTCGGTTCTATCTATAATCAGCTTGATCAGGTATGCATGAAAACATGTCTTCATGCAAAATCTTTTGTAGTCTCTATTCATCTGGCATAATTCAACAATGAATCTCATGTCTCTTAAATAGACGTGTACAAACCATTTTCATATCAACCATTAGATTTTTCCTGTGAATCTCCATCATCCATTTTGCCACTTCAAGCTTCCTCGACATATGTGTCAATAAAATGTTTGATTCTCTTCCCTTCGATCATCTCTGAATTTTGTTAGCCATGGATCTTACCACAAAATTCATCTCTTATCTCGGAATTATAAGCAATTTCTAGCTTATCAAATTTCAATCAGCTATAATAACATTTAATATTTTCATCCATACTCGGTTAATACTGAATGCGTCGGTGATAACTAACTCAGTTATTACTTTCACTTGGTATATACAAGACTGACTTGGTGTATACAAAAATATTCAATTACCGACCACATTAACTTGCTCAATTCTGATCTCTTCTTCATAATAGAATAATGCAACATGATCAAGTCAACAACATAAAGCCATAGACTCATCAATAAGTTACCCAATGTATACCTTAACCTTATCTATCATATCAATCTTGTCCTTATGTAGATATGTCATTTCTTCACCATTTCTTCCTTCTACAGATGTTAGATGTTTATAACTATCATGATAAGTGTAGTCAAAACTAGTTGACATTAATGACAACATATTGACTGATTTAATCATCTTACATATCACTTTAATAGCTCAGTGATCTCTAATCACTGTCTCTTCAATTCATCAAGTTATTCAATCAGTTGTAGGTCATCAATCTCTCCCTTTGGCATTGATGGTAACATAAACAATATGAAATATTCCATACCATACCAAACATTTGTTCTACAGCTATATAGATAAATTTTGTAGCTTGGTAAGCTCTCCCTAGCCTGATATTTAATATGTTTAATCACAACAACAATATTTCATGCAGACTCTCCCTATGGATTTGATCTTCTTCAGTCCTCTGATTCTTTCTCTCCCTATAGTGGATAGATGTTTCATTGAAATATTTCTCCCTAATATTTTATAGAAATATCTCTCCCTTTGACAACAATACCAAAAGAATGTAAACAACTCTTCAGCAGCCAAGTAGTTCTCTATTGTTCAGTCAAGATCAAGTACCTTCATGTACTGATATACAATTCTTTGTCCTAGCTTCTACAATCTTTCACAACCTTAGGAATCCTAAAGTGTGAGCTACATGCATCTACATGAATGATTTTATGATAAAGTACAGGTTGATGCAATCTCCTGATCACCTTAGTGACTGATAGACAGGGGATGGACCCCTAGTCTAGTCCTCAAGTACTCAAAAGTGTCCTTCGGTAAGGGCTTGGTAAATATATCAGCAATTTGTTCTTTAGACTTTACAAACTCAAGTTTCAATTGCTTTTCTTGTACTTGTTCCCTCAAATAGTGATACTTAATAGATACGTGCTTTGTTTTTGAATGCATCACGATAATTTTGGAAATGTTTATAGCACTTGTGTTGTCACAATATATAATCATTGGATCAGTGATCCCGTCACTCATTCCTTCCAACAATTATTTTATCCATGTGATATTTGAACAATTAGCAGCATCAACAACATACTCTGCTTCAGCAGTAGATTGAGAAATACATGCTTTTTTATTTCTTATCCATGTTACAAGTCTTTATCCCAAAAAGAATGCTCCACTGATTGTACTCTTTTGGTCATCAATGTTTCCAGCCCAACCTGCATCAGTGTAAACTCGTAGTTCAAAATTGCCTTATTTTTTGTACCATAAACCATAATCTTTAGTTTTCTTTAAATATCTGAGAATACTTTACATACATAGACTAATATAGAGAATAAAGATACATATGATCATCTTGATTATACACAAAAGAGGTGAGATTAAAACATAGTGATGGACTCTAAGAATCTCCTTGAATGTCTAGAACATGTTTCATCTACATAGGACAAGTGTGATATAGATGTCATATGTACATGTGGTAGGTGTATCAAAGAGTAAGAAATTTCATCATTTCCCTGGGAAATAATCCCTGGTCATACCACCTGCGATGAATGTTCAAGGAATCATCAAATCCTAGGGCAAAGACTTGATCAAAAAAATATTGTTACCTCTACCATCAATTTAGACTTAATAAATAACATATGTTGCCTCTATGTGCATTTCCACTCAAACAAGGTCTCACTAGTAATAACTAATAAGGTGTTAAGGCCTTTGAATGAGAGCACTACTTGAACAAAAGTATTTATTCCTCACACTACTATATGAAGAGATCTTCAAATCACTAGATGGTGTCTGATTAGTTTCAACTAGATTCCACTTTTACTAGAACATTGATGCACATAGTCAACTTCCCTTGTTCTTCCTATAATTTATTGATTTCATGTTGAATTAAATTTCCCCCTTTTAACTAGAGCTTTTAAAAATCAATTTGCAATCCCAACCATGCTCAAGAAAGAATTGGATCATTTAACATATATGCTATTAAAGAATCGGTATTGAAATTGGTTGTGCCAACATATTAAAGTATTACTAGATATTTAACTGTTTAAATAAAGATTTCTATAATTTAGATGTTTCTTAAAGATTAAGGATGTTTGCTAATGGGCATGAAGATGTTGGGATATCTCTCTTGTCCTAAGTTTAATCAAATTCTTGTTTTAGTGAGTATTTTTGTGAAGAGGACGAAAAAGGCATCTTAACCTATAGGGAAGTAATCTCTAGGCTTACCACCCACCATGAATGTTCAAGGAATCAACAAATCCTAGGGCAAAGACTTGATCAAAAAATAATTATTACCTCTACCATCAATTTAAACTTAATAAATAACATATGTTGCCTCTATGAGCATTTTCACTCAAAAAAGGTCTCACTGGTATAACTAATCAGGTGTTAAGGCCTTTGAATGAGAGGATTACTTGAACAAAAGTATTTATTACTCACGCTACTATATGACAAGCTCTTCAAATAACTAGATCGTGTGTGATTAGTTTCAATTAGACTCCATTTTTCCTAGAACATTATTGCACATAGTCAACTTCCCTTGTTCTTCCTATTGTTTATTGATTTCATGTTGAATTAAATTTCCCTCCTTTAACTAGCTTTTAAAATCAATTTGTAATCCCAATAATACTCAAGGAAAAAATGGATCATTTAGCATTTATGATATTAAACAATTAGTATTGAAACTGGTTGTGCCAACATATTAAAAAATTACTATATTTAACTATTTAAATAAATCTTTCTATCTAATTTAGATGTTTCTTAAAGATTAAGGATACATGTTCAGGATACCTAATGGAATTGTGTATTTTAACTTTTGGCTGGATTGTAAATTGATTAGAAAATATAAGTTATTTACAATCTAAGATAAGATTTTGTACAACACTTTTAAATCCATAATTCTTGGTTTTAAGTGAAAAAGGAATACTGGATTTATATTTTTATCTCAACTCATTTTCATATACCAGATAAGCTTTATTTTCAAATAGAATAATAGAAAAATTTTGCAGCTTCCCTCTAGCCTATTTTTTTGGAATTTCAATGAATTGCAAGATAAATAACAAATGCATTCCATGGAGTGCAAGGGGTTATGGTGTAACTAGTAATGGTATTCATATGAATCAAGTCCTCCTCATTACAATAATCCTATAAGGTGACCCAAGTAGGAAGGTCTTAAGAATGTGATCCAATCTATATCGTACATTGTATTAAAGTTTTCTTTTAACATTTCCTAACATTTACAAATTTATCAGAAAGAGGGTCTTATAGGAATTTTCTCATAGATGCATGACAAATATTTATTTAAATCAAACTGATACAAAGAAAGGCCATAAAATAGAAATGCAACATGCATTAAGGGTCAAGTAGATTAAATACTTGCTTGATTGATATTTTCTTAAATTTAACAAATATTACCTTGGCCATTTACCCATGAAAGATAAAAATTCAAATACCCAAACGAATTCCAAAAGTAGTCATCAATATTGTGCTCTAATATGAGATTAGAAAATTCTAAACTTAGTTCCCTAAGAAGTCTTAGATAGTGTGAAAGTGATTCTTAAAACTAAAATAATTTTTATTCTTAGTATATGTCCTCTCATGCCCATCCCCAATAATTGGAGGACATAAAGATAGGGACAGTAAGAAACAAAGAAACATACAGTCAATAGAAGATTAAAATAGAAACTCAAAATAAAAGTAAAGGGGACAAATTTCATAGTTTTAATCATATTGCGAGTCTCCTAAGAAATTCTTATCAGATAGACACAATATCATCAAACTGGGAAGACAAAGGACATGGACTATTTGAAGCATAATGCTTCTTGCACCCAAAAAATTAGAGTTGGAATTGACAAAGGCCACAAAAACCCTAAATCCTAAAGCCATTGTACCTGGATAACTTCTATATTTATCTAGTATAGTGTACCTTCATACCCTAATAGTTATAACTAATGAAGATGATTGGTGTAGAATTTTCCCAATCTTGTTATATATTTATTGATATGCTTATATACACAGAGAAAGAAAGAACAAATATAAGTTACCAAGAAACATAAGATGATGCATTTATAGGTATTGGAAATGAAGTAACCACCAGAAACAAAAAATCATTAGGTTTTATAGTATTAAAGGAATGCAGTCCCCAGAAAAGTGTAGGAAACACTGACATTTTCCAGAAAATTTGAGAACAACCTGGATCAACAATGAGAACATATTTCTCCCCATTAACATAGATCTATTCAATAAAATCTATCATTTTTTTCTCAGAGAAATTCGCTGACTTGATCTTTGGAATCAACAGGGGATTTATTGTATGAAAGTTAATTATTTAATACAAATTTTATTAGCATTATTCTATTTTTTCTATCATCTTGGCTGAAGGATGCTCTACCTCCTAGGACCTTATGTTGATATTAACTTCTGTATTAGCACAACAACTAGAGTTATAGAAGTTAAATAACATGCCTTTTGTTCTTGCATTTTGAGGCTTACGTAAGTATACTTTGCTTCCCTAAAATAATATTAATGGAATTGTGGAAATTGTTTCGAAGTTATTTGTTACTGCAAGTGGGGATCTTATGTAACATGTCATTATTAGCAGGACTCGAACCCATGTCATCATAAAAAAAAATTAAAATATCTCTATTATGCTCTACCACTAGACTATGCCTTGATGGGCAAGGATTTGGCTTTAACTTTTAAATAATAGGAGTGCATCTTGCGTTACACTAGGAAATGAAAGAAACCATTAGTTTAATAATAGGATTATATGAGAAACCTCTCCTATAAATTTAGAGAAAGAAACATATAGGGTTCCAGGAGAAATTTCATTTCAGCTTATGCCTCTTTAATACAGAAAGCATGTCTAACAAGGTTTGACTCTTAGTTATCATCAAAATACTTCTGTTATGTATTATATGAGAATGGAAAAGCCTACTAGGTCACTAGGTTATTAGGCTATCCCAACTGTTATTAGGTTAAGGTGACATGTTGGAGAATTTGTATTCACCAACCTTAGCTTATTTTGGGCTATTTTAACATGGGGAGTGTTTCTAGCAGGTCTTGAACCTATTTAATCATGGTATTAGAGCATAGATAGGTTTTAGGCTTTAAATTATGTTCAAGGAATCTTCGTTTGGCATCAACTATTATCCCCTACTTTAACATTGGAACCATGTCTAGTATGTTTTTATCATGGATTGTCATTGAAGTAGAATTTGAATACAAGTTAGGAGTGAAATGTATAATCAAGGGATTTCTATTGCCAACCCTTGTTTCAATATGGGAAATTTTAACATGTTTAACCATAAAGCTTGAAGACTAGGAAGAATGGTCTTGTACTGAGGCAGATTTTAATCATGGTGATAAGACAAAAGACAAGGATATAAAACCACCATATTTGGCTAAAAGCCAACACTTTTTTTTAATATATATATTGATGCAGGAGCATCCTGGGTGTAAGAGCAATCTTGCATCACCCAAAAAAAAAAAAAAAAATTTCTATTTTTTTGTATTCAATAAAGGCTATCTTGTGTAGAGCTGCTATTTATGGAAACTTGCTATTTTTAGTAAGTTGGCCTTACGATTTCGGAATGTTCTGATTTTACATGTGGAGGTTCATCTTAGTCATATCAGCCTGCCAGCAAAGTTTCATGGCTAGATCAGGTTTAGTTTTGAAGATATTGAAGATTTTCAGTATTGGCAGCAGGGTACAGAAACTTCAAACTCAGTTTTGAAGGCTTTAGAGGCCCCGGATGAGGTTGAAAATTTTGGTGACGGGTGCTTTGTATTGGTTAAGCCTGTAGAGTGCTTCGTGGCGTTTCCAGAATGGGGTTATAATAGCCAATCGGGTCAACGGGCGATGACTTATGGTCTTCGGAAGTTGGGTCACCTGAAATGACATAAAATAATTTTTCTTCAAAATTTCTGTTTGGGTTTCAAAACTCATTTTGAGCTGACTTTGATGTAATAAATTGTAAAATAAAATAATTCTAAGTTTGATCGGCCCTAAAGGCTAAATTTCTAGAACCTTCTCGGGTGGTGGAAATTGCCTATATAAAGAAGGCCCGTAGTGTCGTCTAGGGCAGTTCTGGGTAGTAGATGTGGGTATTGATTTGAGGCTTTGTCCTACAGAATATTGTAAGGGAATGCCCATGTGGCTTTGCATATTGTAATTCTGAAAGTTTGTAATTCCACATTTGTGGAGATAATAAGAAGCCAATTTTCTATTCTTGCATATTATTGTTGTTGTTTCTCTATTTCTGTTATGTGTTTGTGGTATTAAGGGGAGCACCCTTCATCAAGTGGTATCAGAGCAGGAGTTCTTGAGTGTGTAAACAGATCGCCGACTGTGAGGCAGTTTGCACTAGGACCGTGGTTAGGGTTTCAGCGCACATCACGAAAATACCTCCACGAAGAGAACGTGGCAGAAGAGCTGGTGTTGTGACACCTGAGGTTAGAGAGCTGCAGAGACAAGTGCGAGCATTGCAAGAAGAGATTCACAGAGGAATGAATCTTAATGTCAGAGACGAAAGCGAGGATGAAGCCGAAGAAGAATATCAAGAAGGAGAAGCTGAAATTGTGAACCAGGAGGAAGAAAGAATTTTTCAAGCGATTTCCAAGATTAGGAAAAGACCTAAGATTGAGGTTCCTACATTTTCTAGAAATCTTAACCCATAGGAATTGATCGACTGGATCAATGAATGTGAGGAATATTTTGAGTATGAAGATGTTGAGGATCCTGATAGGGTCAAATTTGTGAAGGCCAGACTGAAAGGTCATGCAAAGATCTGGTGGCAAGAAATTCAATTGGAGTGAAATAGAAGAGGGAAAGATAAAATTACAAGATGGGATCAGATGGTGGATAAATTGAAGCGACAGTTCATTCCTGTTGATTATGAGCTTGACCTACTAAAGAAAATGCAAAGTTTGAAGCAAGCAGGAAGATCTGTTTAGGAGTATACAGAGGACTTCTATCAACTCCTCATCATAACAGGTCATGCAGAAGCTGATAAGGAGAAAGTTGCCCGATACCTTAATGGGTTAAGGCCAAGCATTCAGGAGAAGTTGAATCTAGTTCGAATGAATAGTATTGAGGAGGCATACCAGTTTGCCCTAAAAGTAGAGGAAAAGCTAAACAAGAAGTTTGAGAGCAGACAAAATGGAAGAGGTCGTGGTGGAAGATCTGGTGGACGGTCATATGGTGGCCAAAATGAAGATCCGAAAAAGAAGGATGAGGCCAGTAGTAGCCAGAATCAAAGAGGAAACAATTCCAATCGTTTCCAAGATCAGAATAATAGAGATCAGAGAGGAAGAGGAAGAGGACAAGGATCTGGAAGAGAAGCCTTTCGTGGAATGTGTTTTCACTGTGGAGAAGAAGGTCATAGGGCATTTGAATGTCCTTAGTGCCAAGGTAGAACAGACAGGAGAAATGAAGGCCAGGCCAGAGTTGCACATGTAGATGAAGATGCTAGATCATCAAATTCTGAAGATGCTGAAAGAGGAGAAACGCTAATTAACAGAAGAGTCTTGCTGAGTGGTGAGAATGAACCTGAACAAAGGAGGAGCCTGTTTCACACTAGGTGCAAGTGTGAGGGTAAATGCTATGATGTGATTATCGATAGTGGAAGCACTGACAATTTGGTGTCAGAAAAGATGGTGACAAAGTTGAAGCTCAAGAGATAGAAACACACACATCCATATCGGATTGCTTGGGTGCAGGATGACCACAAGGTCATGGTCAGTGAATAGTGCCTGGTAAAGTTCAAGATCGGCGGGTACCAAGATGAGGTACTATGTGATATAATATCTATGGTGCATGTCATATGTTGTTGGGTAGACCGTGGCAGTTTGACAGATGTGTTGTACACGATGGTCGTGCGAATACCTATTCCCTAACAAAGGATGGAGTGTGACATAAGCTAAAGCCATTGAAGGAGACTAAAGAAAATGTATGTGGTAATGCAAGAATAAATTTTGTTGATGGAAGACAATTCCTAGATGGTATGAGGCATGAGCATGTGTGTTTTGCTTTAATTCCAAAAATTAGTAAAGAAGAAGTAGAGGATGTACCTATAGAGGTTGCAGATTTGTTGAATGAGTTTCAGGATATTGTATTTGATAATGTACCTGATGGATTACCATTGGTAAGGAAGATTAGTCATCAGATGGATTTGATTCCAGGAGCCAGTTTGCCAAACAAGGCAGCACACAGAATGACACCAGATGAAAGTGAAGAGTTGAACAGACAAGTACATGAGTTGTTACAAAAGGGATTGATTCGGGAGAGCCTGAGTCCATGTGTTGTACCAGCAGTATTAGCACCAAAGAAGAATGGAGAATGGAAGATGTGTTTAGATTCCAAAGCAATAAAGAAGATCACAATCAAGTATAGGTTTTCATTGCCACGAATGGATGATATTATGGACTATTTGAGTGGAGCTGTGTATTTCTCAAAGATAGATCTGAAGAGTGGATATCACCAGATTCGGATTAGAGAATGAGATGAATGGAAGACTGCCTTCAAGACAAAGGAAGGACTGTATGAGTGGTTAGTCATGCCTTTTGGGCTAACCAATGCACCGAGCACTTTCATGCGGCTCATGAATGAGGTTCTGAAAGAATTTCTGGGTAAGTTTGTCATTGTTTACCTCGATGATATTTTGATCTTTAGCAAGACATTGGAGGAGCATATGATGCATATTCGTATGGTGTTTGGGAAACTGAGAGATGAGAAATTATTGATTAACTTGAATAAGTGCAGTTTTGTGAAGAAAGAGTTAGTGTATTTGGGATTTGTAGTTTCAGCAGAAGGTCTAAAAATGGACCCAGAGAAGGTATAGGCTATCCTTGAATGGCCTACTCCAAGGAGTGCTACCGAGGTAAGATCTTTTTATGGTTTGACTAGCTTTTACAAAAATTTTATCAAAAATTTTAGCAGTATTTGTGGACCCTTGACTGAAACAATGAGAGGGGATAGAAAAGAGTTTAAGTGGACTAATGGGGCAGAAAAGAGTTTTCAATTGTTGAAATAAAAAGTTACAGAACAACCTGTTTTAGCACTTCCAGATTTTAATAAGGTCAAGTAGATTGTGATGCTAGTGGTACTGCAATAGGAGCTGTTATGAGCCAAGAAGGTAAACCTGTTGCTTATTTCAGTGAGAAGTTAAATGATGCCAAGAGGAAGTATTATGTTTATGATCAGAAATTTTATGCTATAGTTCAGACATTAAAGAAGTGGAGACATTATCTGCTTCCTAAAGAGTTTGTCTTGTATACTGATTATCAAGCTTTGCAATATTTGAATAGTCAAGGAAATTTGAATCAGAGGCATTTGAAATGGGTTGAGTTTTTGCAGAGTTATACATTTGTTTTGAAACACAGAAGTGGAAAGTCTAACAGGGTTGCAGATGCTCTTAGCAGAAGGCAACTATTGCTGACAAAGATGCAGATTGAGGTGGTTGGGTTCAAGGAACTCAAGAATTTATATCCAGAGGATCCTAATTTTGGTGGAGCTTGGAAAGCTTGTAAAGAGCCTGTTACTCTAGACAGGACGCAATGGCTGGATTTTATCATCCAAGATGATATGCTATTTAGAGGGAGTCAGTTGTGCAATCCACGAAGTTCTATGAGGGAGAATCTCATCAAGGAGAAGCATAGTGGAGGATTGGCTGGACATTTTAGTCGTGATAAGACCCTTGCTTTGGTTGGTGAGAATTATTAATGGCCACAATTGCAGCAAGATGTGAAGAAGTTTGTACAGAGTTGCAGAGTATGTCAGATGATGAAAGGAGTGAAGCAGAATACAGGGTTGTATCAACCATTACCTGTACCAGAGAAGCCTTGGGAGGATATCAGTATGGACTTTGTTCTTGGTTTACCGAGGACACAGCAGAGACATGATTCAAGTTTTATAGTAGTTGACAGATTTTCGAAGATGACACATTTCATTCCGTGCAAGAAGACTAATGATGTTGTTCATGTAGCAGAATTGTTTTTCAGAGAAGTGGTGAGACTACATGGTTTGCCAAAGACCATAGTTTCAGATCGAGATACTAAGTTTGTTGGATATTTCTGGCAGACATTGTGGAAGAAGTTGAAGACAAATTTGAAGTTCAGTTCATCACTGTTGGAAATATTCAAGAATTAACCAAGTTACTGAGAGGGGAGGGGTGAATCAGTAACTTCAAATTTTTTTTTTCAATATCAGATGTATTAACATATAGTTCACTTTATCCTTTTGCATATAGAAAGCATGAAACATAAAAGCATTCACAACAATGACACATAGATTTGGTTACCCAGAAACCTTCCAAAAGAAAGTAAAACTGGGGTGGGGATGAAACCCATAAAGCTTTAATAATGCAGTATAAAGTTGGCCGGTTAAGGCTTACATTGATCACTTCTGATGATCTGCCCTGCTAGGAGCAATAAAGACTGCTAGGTCCACCTTGTTAGAGGTTTTACAAACATACAATGAAGTATGCACTCGGTTAAGAGATTTTACAAAGACTGTTAAGTCTACCCGGTTAAAGGATTTTAGTACTGATTCACTGGTTAAAATGAAACAGAATATCTCTTACTTTGCAACTGGATTGCTGAATGAGATTCGCTGATGTACTGATCACCTTCTGTGATGAATTTGTCTCTGCTGCTCCTTATGTATAGTAGCCCTTTGTAATTCACTAGCTTCTGTCTTTTATCTCTTCTTTTTATTCCACATTCATACATCTTGGTATTTGTACAACATTGTTTATATACAAGTCTAAACAATTAATTACAATTACAAAGTCAGCTTAACAAATAAACATAAGTGCTACTAAGTCGGCCCAAGTATGGTTACACGGTTCCTGCAAACTAACTTGGTGACTTTCTGATACTCGGCGTCCACTACATTACTCGACATCGTCATGCACTCGGTAGAAGTGAGGGCTTGGTTCATACTAACCACTCGGTAAGTTTCGAACTCGGTAAATACTTGTGACTCGGTAGACATAATGTCACTCGGTTTACACTGTCCTGCTCGGTTTGCACTGTCCTGTTCGGTTTGCACTGTTCTGCTCGGTTTGCACTGTCCTGCTCGGTTTGTATTATTCTACTCGGTTTGCACTGTCCTACTCAGTTTGCACTGTTCTGCTCGATTTGCACTGTTCTACTCGGTTTGCACTCAGGATGCAAATAAGTGTTGTCACTAGTGGTAATCCTGCTTAATGCCAACAATCACATCATCCACAGACTGATGGACAAACAGAGGTGGTGAATAGAAGTTTGGAAAATTTGCTGAGATGTTTGGTTGGAGATAAGCCAACAGGATGGGATTTGATTTTACCATAGGTAGAATTTGCATACAATAATTCTATCAACAAGAGCACTAGTAAATCACCATTCTAGATTGTATATGGAAGTAGTCCAAGAAATGCATCTGAATTGAGAAAGATAGATAAAGGAGAAATAAGTAGTGCTGAAGCTGAGGATTTTGCAGAACACTTGAAGAACATCCATGAGGAGGTGAGGAAGCATATTACCAAGATGAATGCGCAGTATAAGGCTAAGGCAGATGAGAAAAGGAGGCATAAGGAATTTTAGGTTGGAGATGAAGTCATGGTTCATTCGCGGAAGGAGCAATTTCCAGTTGGTACATATAACAAGTTGAAAATGAAGAAGTTTGGAAGATACTGAAGAAGCATAATTCAGGAAATGCATATGAGGTAGAATTGCCTACTGAGTTGAATATTTCATCAATGTTTAACATTTCAGTTTTGATAGAGTATCATGAAGGAAGTGTTGAAGATGAGATCGCAGTGGCACAGTGGAGTATTCCAGCAACCAGTTCAGATATCAAAAAAATTGAAGACATACTGGACAGTCGTGTTGGCAAAAGCACAAGGAACAGGACATATGAAGAATATTTGGTCAAATGGAAAGGATGACCTGTTGAAGATTCATCACGGCTAACAAAGGAGGAGGTTAATCGTCTTGGTTTTCCTTTGCACACCTTAGTCATGACAGGGTCACTTCTCAAACTACCCCGGGTGTCTGATGCAGGAGCATCCTGGGTGTAAGAGCAATCTTGCATCACCCAAAAAAAAAAAAAAAAATCTATTTTTTTGTTTTCAATAAAGGCTATCTTGTGTAGAGTTGCTATTTATGGAAACTTGTTATTTTTAGTAAGTTGGCCTTATGATCTTAGAATGTTCTGATTTTACATGTGGAGGTTCATCTTAGTCATATCAGCCTGCCAGCAAAGTTTCATGGCTAGATCAAGTCTAGTTTTGAAGATATTGAAAATTTTCAGTATTGACAGCAGGGTACAGAAACTTTGAACTCAGTTTTGAAGGCTTTAGAGGCCCCGGATGAGGTTGAAAATTTGGGGACAAACACTTGTGCCAATCAAGCTTGTAGAGCACTTCGTGGCGTTTCCAGAATGGGGTTATAATAGCCAATCAGGTCAACAGGCAATGACTTATGGTCTTCGAAAGTTGGGTCACCTGAAATGGCAGAAAATAATTTTTCTTCAAAATTTCTGTTTGGGTTTCAAAACTCATTTTGAGCCGACTTTGATGTCATAAATTGTAAAATAAAATAATTCTAAGTTTGGTCGGCCCTAAGGGCTAAATTTCTAGAACCTTCTCGGACGGTGGAAATTGCCTATATAAAGAAGGCCCGTAGTGTTGTCTAGGGCAGTTCTGGGTAGTAGATGTGGGTATTGATTCGAGGCTTTGTCCTATAGAATATTGTAAGGGAAAGCCCATGTGGCTTTGCATATTGTAATTCTGAAAGTTTGTAATTCCACATTTGTGGAGATAATAAGAAGCCAATTTTTTGTTCTTGCATATTATTGTTGTTATTTCTCTATTTATGTTATGTGTTTGTGGTATTAAGGGGAGCACCCTTCATCATACATACATACATACATACATATCTATATATATATAGATAAATAGATACATACATACATATACATATACATATATACATACATACATACATACATACATACATACATACATATGTATGTATGTATATACATACATACATACATACATACATACATACATATATATATATATATATATATGTATATACATATATATATATATATATATATATATATATATATATATACATATATACATACATCTATATACACACACACACACACACACACACACACATATATATATATATCTTATCAATGCCAAGAGTGAGCACACTAGGAAATCTTCTTACCATCGCCAGTATGTCATTCTCCAAAAGACTGAGTGTTGGCATATGTTTTAGTTTATTTTCAATATTTTCAAGCCCAGTCCTATCAACTATTGCAAGGGAAATTATAAATGCTTTTGATCCCTCCAAAACACCTAGGTTAACCTAGGATACCACGTGAGAGGTTTGCATAGATTAACTTTTGAACCAAATACACCTAAAAGCAAGTAAATTTTTGGGCCTATATGTTTTTCGAAATTGCTACTGAGCAATTCAGTTTCTTAGGCTATGATGTGTCTGAAGCTACTTTGAATAAAACCTAATGCCTTGATGAAATGAATATTGGGCTTTAATAACCGAGTATCCACTTTGAGCTGTGAACTACTGGGTTCTATAGAAACTAGAGTCCTTCATGAGCTGGGCTGCCTGCTGAGCTCTGTGAATGAATTTCTCTTTGAAAAAATCTTCCCTTCTTTGACCTATCACTAAAACTTGAGACACAGAATACCCACATTTATTATGCAATATTTGGGTCATATTTATTTTGCATTTTTTCTTGCAATATTCTTTTATTTATGTCTGAGGTCTATTTGAGGATTTGGTGAGGATCTGGTGTTAGACAATTTTGAGGTGGAGAAGAAGGAATATTTTGAGAGACTAGAGTACCTGAATGGTGAGAAAATGCGTTTGAATTGTCCTATGCTAATATGACATACAATTTTGGACTGATTGATGCGAAACAAAGGAGACATATTGAGGAATTTTCAGAAGGAAAATAGTGTATCCTCTCAAATCAAGAACTTGTGAAATTTGCAGGTGCCGTGGGAGTCGGAGTAATGGTAACATATTTTAATCACATTTCCTACATAATAGTAGAACAAGTCGAGGTAGGATGGGGAAATGTTGAGTGCAGCTATTATAGCAACAATCTCTAATTTTTAATTTTTTTTAATAAAATTAAATTTTTTTCTTGCTTTTTTTCTAACAGCCAATAGAAAAATAGATCATTGTCTTTTATAAGCTTTTTAAAATATATACAAATTTACAAACTATAAGAAAACTTATAAGTTTGAAAAATACTCAAATGCTATTGGTTAAATTAATTAGCCTATGCATCAAATGGATGCAATAAGATCAAATAATATCTATTAACGATTTTCCTACGTGTCTTATTCACATATGTATGATTGACTTATTTAGCCTATGCATCAAATAGGGATTTGTAATTGAAGTTGTATCTTAATATATTAACGACAATAAAATTGGAATGGCCTACATAATGTTGGGAGCACAAAGTAAGAGTCGAATGGACTACGTTTCCAACAAAGACGATAAAGTATAAATGAAATAATGTTTGCTTAATGCGTTAAATTCCGGCTGTGAAAACAAGAAAACCAATGAAGTGGACATGCCATTGACGATCAATCATCATAGCATAGCGGGGGTTGCCTTGAGCGGAACATTGGCGGGGCGACATACTGAGCCGAAAGAAAGTGTACGGGATGACGCTCATGCTCATCATTGTTTGCTCCATCGCCCAAGGTCTCTGCTTCAGCAGATCCAAGGAAGCCGTGATTTCCACCCTCTGTTTCTTCAGATTCTGGCTGGGTTTTGGAATAGGCGGAGATTATCGCTTGTCCGCCACCATCATGTCCGAGCACACTAACCAGAAGACGCGACGACGATTCCTCGCCGCCGTCCTCGCCATGCAAAGCTTCGGCATCCTCGCGGGCGGTCTAGTAGCCCTAATCGTCTCCGCCCAATTTATTAAGTACGAGCGAGACTTTCCACTCAACGAAGTAGTCCGTCAAGCAGACTATGTATGGAGAATTATCCTCATGTTCGGCACACTCCCGGCGGCGCTGACGTTCTACTGGCGAATGAAGATGCCCGAGACCGCGCGCTACACGGCGCTGGTGGGAAAGAACGCAGCGGCGGGCATGTCAAGAGTTCTGAAGGTTGACATCGAAGAAAACCAACGAAAAAGGCAGTCTAATGAGCCGGAATTCGGATTGTTTTCTGTGGAGTTCTTGAGACGTCATGGGCTGCATCTCCTGGGCAACTCTTCCACCTTGTTTCTTCTTGGCATCGCCTTCTACAGCCAAAATCTGTTTCAGAATGATTCCTTCTATTCCTTCTATTTGATGCCTGATTCCAGCGGCATGAGAGCCATAGGAGAAGTAGCGACGATCGCATTGGCGCAGGTGGGAATTACGATGGTTTCAATAATCGCGGCTTACTGGTTCACTGTATTCCTGATCGAGCGCCTAGGCCACTTCGTGATTCAGCTCGTGGGTTTCTTCTTCATGTTCGCCCTCGCCGGCGAGCACAAGCTTTGGGTACATCATAATAAGATTGGCTTCCTTATTTTGTATGTGCTCACCTTTTCCTTCGCTAATTTTGGGCCCAACAGCACTACATTCATTCTAATGACCCGACCCTTTCCCTGCGCGATTTCGATCGACTGGGGCCAGCTTTGTCGCTGTCGGCGTTTTTTATTTTGTTCAAGTCAACTTGGACGTCATGATGGTTCTGAGTATACTCTCTATTACGAGTGCTCTGGGTTTCATTGTCACGTTTCTAGTGCCCCTGGAGGAAATCTCTGAAGACCCCAAATCTCTAAACTCTCTCGCAGTGTAGGCAATTCTCCATTCGATTTCCGGAGAACCACTAGTATATATGTAGACATCTGGTGCTTCAAAGATCACGCGACTTAAATTTCACAAACATGCAAGTCACTGACGACTGCAATTCACCTGCAATATGAAATCACCGGTGGAAGATCAATAAAGATTTCTTTTTGTGTTTGTATGTTAAAGTTTTTGAGTGTTCAGTATATGCTCTGTTTTCCCCTGTTTTTCAAAACTCTAGAATTGGTATCAGAGCCATTAAAAAGATCGTGGGAATCATATGGGAGGATGAAAAGCAGTGGATGTGAAGTTTGAAGATCCCAGTCTGAGGATATTAAAACCACAGGAGAGGAGCAGGCTCGTGGAAGTCTTGAAGGGCAGATTAATAAAAAGAAGCTGCAGTATTAAAAATTTGTGTAAAGTTAGAAGCCTCCATACATTAAAGAAAAAATATAATTTTGTCTGAAAGAAGTCAATCAAAGGGGCAAAGATGCCTGTGTTTGCTGAAGCTAGATCGCAGCTGTTAGACGAGGAGATAATGTTGGAATAATGAAGAAATGGTAGGTCTCGTAGTTAGCATATCTGCAGTTAGTAGTTTGTGTCTATTATTAGAATATTAGATCCGATTTTGCAGGGTCTAGTTTGTCCGTGAGTTTCCTAAGTATGTCAATATATATGTAATGTCTGTCCAAGCATTTACGATATAATAAATATTTTAAAAATGTGATCTCACTCATTGCGAGATAGTGTGATTTATGCTCACCCTGTGTGTTCTATTTTTTCAATTGTTTTTCAGAGCCAAGTGTGAGAAGAGAGCTCCCCTGTGACCTGATGGATTGCTGTTGCAATGTGCTGTTCTGATCACTGTTGGAGAGAGAGGTGCTATTGAAGATATTGCAGAGGAGATCAAGAAGTTGCTTGATAGATCCAATCAGGTTATAGTAATTCCAGATCTACCGAAAGGCTGCCTAGTAAAGATTGCTGTTGTGATTGTTGTCTGCTGATATACTTGTGTAGACTTGCTGTGAGGAGGTATTTTTTACAATACATTCATTATGTCAAATCCACTAGCCGAGTCTTATTTGAATGAATCTACTAAACTTGATGGTGAAAATTATGTTAACTGGAAATTCAATTTGCTGACAATATTTGAAGCTTATAATTTGTGGTCAGCTAGAGAAAAGCCCCCTACGTTTGATGAATTGACATGTATTCTTCTACAAGAAGAAGAGAGTATGAAGAACTTTGATACGGGCTCTCATAGTTCAGATTTGGCATTAGTAGCCAGAGGTAAACAACCATATAGATGTAAACTGTGGGACAATAATAATGGAGGCAAGTTTCAAGTAATGCAAAAGGGTATGACACAATCCAGATTTGATACTCATGATAAGAGAAATGATGAATGTTATTATTGTTGCAAACCTGATCATCACTCTAAAAATTGTTATAAAAGAAAATATCATGAGTCCAAGCAAAGAAACATAAAGCATAGTGGAAATTTTGTGGACTGGGACACCTCAATCAGTGATGGATTTAAAAATCTTAAGTTGGTTGTTTCAGATGTTGCATTGTCTATGGAAACAGATGATATGAATGCTTGGTTTATTGATTCGGGTGCTTCAACCCATATGTCTTGTAATAAGGACTGGTTTGATGAGTTTCATGAGACCACTGGTGGAACATATGTTTGTCTAGGAGACAACAAATCACTTAAAGTTAAAGGTTATGGAGTAATAGGTTTGAATTTGTCTGATGGACAAATGAGACAGATCCATAATGTGATGTATGTTCTTGACATCGAAAAGAATTTAATATCTGTTTCTACTATTGCTGATCCAGATCTAAAGGTGGAATTTGTTAGGTCACGGTGTGTTGTTAATGACATCCAAGATCGCTACAAGGTCATTGCCAAAGGTACTAGACATGGATGATTAATAAAAATGGATGTGGTCAAGGCAGGTCATCAAGCATTGACATCCACAGCAATGTCAACGACAGAGCTATGACATCAAAGGTATGGGCATCTTAATCATAATGATTTAATGCTACTTCAAAAGAAAATAATGGTTGAAGGTCTTTCAAATATGAAAAATGATCATATAGAGTGTGAAACATGTGCACTTGGCAAGCAGCATAGAGAGGATTTTCTTGTACTTATAGAGAAAAGACAAAAGGAAATACTTGAATTGGTCAATACTGATGTATGTTGACCTATACAAACGAGAGCTGCATTGCAGCGAAGTTCCAGCCAAATGCAGGCAGGACAATTCTGCAAAACATGGAGGGTCTTTCATGTGAGCAAATAATGCTTGAAATAATCTACCAAATCTACCATAATGTAATGCCCAAGGAATTTTACAAAATCTGATGGCCTAGTTTCATCGATTTTCTTGGAGACTACATTAGGTATTTTATCAATAGAGTTTGATGTTCCTCTCCATATTATTTTAGGCAGTTTATCACATGTAGGAATTTTTCTATTTGCGGGCAACTTTTGTGGGAGAAGAAACCAATTGCTATATAGTCTGTTGCATCAATCTACGCTTCATATCTCTTCTGCAGCTCTTGTTTTCAACTTTTTCCTTCTCACACATGATGGAATGCAATCAAGGCTTCAGGAGTACCTTTTGCAGACAATAATTGTTGATTATACAAATGTTTTGCATATAGTAACATCATTTTTGTGTTTTAACAGTCGTCTATAGAAGAGACTATGAATGCCCAATATTTTAGTAGGTATCTTCAACATTTTCCCATGTCTTGGCCTTTGAGTTTGACTAATCTCCTTCAAGCCATTGTTTTGCTACTACAACGAGTCATGATTGATTGCTCATTTCTGTTGGTATTACTATCCAGACACTGCTAGGATGTTTTTCTCGTATTTATTTACTGTCTTTTACGTTTGCAACAGTTCGATGCAATAGCTTTTGAATGGCTTGATTAGAAAATGACAAGCACTAGTAGTGCACATAGGACGGATGATTGTAATAACAACTGCTTAAATTATGAGCTGTCTTTTGATCAGGTTCGCTTACATTAACTTATAATTTATAATTCCTTTCACAAGACATGCTCAAATTTCATTTCTATTTCTAGTAGGACCCCAAATTTCTCCATTCTGTCGTAGTGTAGGCAAATTCTTCATTCCATTTCCGGAGAACCACTAGTACATATGTAGACATCTGGTGCTTCAAAGATCACGTGACTTAAATTTCAAAAACATGCAAGTCACTGACGACTGCAATTGACCTGCAACATGTAATCACCGGTGGAAGATCAATTAAGATTTATTTTTGAGTTTGTATGTTAAAATTTTTGAGTGTTCAGTATATGCTCTGTTTTCCCCTATTTTTCAGAACTCTAGAATTTGTATCAGAGCCATTAAAAAGATCTTGGGAATCAGGTGAGAGGATGAAAAGCAGTGGATGTAAAGTTTGAAGATCCCAGTCTGAGGATATTAAAATCACAGGAGAGGAGCAGGCTCATGGAAGTATTGAAGGGTAGACTAATAAAAAGAAGCTGCAGTATTAAAAATTTGTGTAAAGTTAGAAGCCTCCATACATTAAAGAACAAATATAATTTTGTGTGAAAGACGTTAATCAAAGGGGCAAAGGTGTCTATGTTTGCTGATGCTAGATCGCAGCTGTTAGACGAGGAGATAATGTTGGAATAATGAAGAGATGGTAGGTCTCGTAGTTAGCATATGTGAGTTGTTTGTTAGCAGTAGTAGTTAATGTCTATTATTAGAATATTAGATCTGGTTTTGTAGGGTCTAGTTTGTCAGTGAGTTTTCTAAGTATGTCAATATATGTAATGTATGCCCAAGCATTTACGGTATAATAAATAAATAAAAAGTGTGATCTCACTCATTGTGAGATGGTGTGATTTATGCTCATCCTGTGTGTTCTATTTTTTCAATTATTTTTAAGTTGGTATCAGAGCCAAGTATGAGAAGACAGTTCCCCTGTGAGCTGATGGATTGTTGTTGCAATGTGTTGTTCTGATCATTGTTGGAGGGAGAGGTGCTATTGAAGATATTGCAAAGGAGATCAAGAAGTTGTTTGATAGATCCAATCAAGTTATACGTCTAATTCCAGATCTACCGAAAGGCTGCCTAGTGAAGATTGTTGTTGTGATTGTTGGCTGCTGATATACTTAGTGTAGAATTGCTGCGAGGAGGTATTTTTTACAATACATTCATTATGTCAAATCCTCTAGCCGATTTCTAGTTGAATGAATCTACTAAGCTTGATGGTGAAAATTATGCTAACTGGAAACTCAAGTTATTGACAATATTTAAAGCTTATAATTTGTGGTCAATTGTGGGAGGGGATGAGCCCAAACCAACTGATCCTCCCTCCATTCCAGATTGGGATAAATGGGAAATGATAGTGAAGGTGCTGCTATGAATTTCTGTAAAGTACAATATAATTCCACACATCAGAGATTAGTTTCAACTAGATTCCACTTTTACTAGAACATTGATGCACATAGTCAACTTCCCTTGTTCTTCCTATACTTTATTGATTTCATGTTGAATTAAATTTCTCCCTTTTAACTAGAGCTTTTAAAAATCAATTTGCAATCCCAACAATGCTCAAGAAAGAATTGGATCATTTAACATATATGCTATTAAAGAATCGGTATTGAAATTGGTTGTGCCAACATATTAAAGTATTACTAGATATTTAACTGTTTAAATAAAGATTTCTATAATTTAGATGTTTCTTAAAGATTAAGGATGTTTGCTAATGGGCATGAAGATGTTGGGATATCTCTCTTGTCCTAAGTTTAATCAAATTCTTGTTTCAGTGAGTATTTTTGTGAAGAGGAGAAAAAAGGCATCTTAACCTATAGGGAAGTAATCCCTAGGCTTACCACCCGCCATGAATGTTCAAGGAATCAACAAATCCTAGGGCAAAGACTTGATTAAAAAATAATTATTACCTCTACCATCAATTTAAACTTAATAAATAACATATGTTGCCTCTATGAGCATTTTCACTCAAAAAAGGTCTCACTGGTAATAACTAATCAGGTGTTAAGGCCTTTGAATGAGAGGACTACTTGAACAAAAGTATTTATTACTCACGCTACTATATGACAAGCTCTTCAAATAACTAGATCGTGTGTGATTAGTTTCAATTAGACTCCATTTTTCCTAGAACATTGTTTCACATAGTCAACTTCCCTTGTTCTTCCTATTGTTTATTGATTTCATGTTGA